>RJWH01005068.1:59680-86609 GCA_004363575.1 Solenodon paradoxus | reverse complement strand
GTGTGTGTGGTGTGTGGTGTGTGTGGCGTGTGCGGTGTGTGTGGGGGGTGTGTGGGGTGTGTGGGGTGTGAGTGTTGCGTGTGTGCAGTAGCAAGAGGGCGGGGTGGCTGCAGGAGCGGGTGGGGCCGTGTGGGAAAACGGCAGCCCTTTTGGGTGACTCAGAGCCACCCGCTGGGCGTCTCTTTGCCACATTAACTTCCCAACCATGACTGAAATCAGAAGTACATTTCGAATCCCCAGGACAATTCTGGTCAAATCGGAACGTGTGTTGACCATATTCATTCACATGTGGAATTTAACGAAGCAAAGCAAACAAACAGGAAACAAGAACTGGTCCTAAGCCTCTGACAACAGGAAAAGGTGACCAGAGGGAAGGGGTGGGAGGAGCAGGCAGAGGGATCCGTCGTGTGTGGTGGCGAATGACAACTAGCCCTGTGCTGGCTGAGCTGCGGGGAAACCTCTGCAGGGCCGTGAAGCTCAACTCTTGCAACTGGGACGGTACTGCACACTGATGTTATCTCAATTAAAGGAAAAAAACAGTCACGTCGATCGCACACAAAGAAAGAGGTGAAGTGTAAACTCTGATGGAGCTGTATTTGGATTGGAATGGTATTTAAAGGCAAAGGCTTGTGAACTTTCTCAGTAGGGACCCCCCCACCCCACCATCTTAATCCGCCTGAAGCCCTGGGGGACTTTTGCACTTGTCTGCCCAGAGCTTCCACACACCCAGCAAAACCAACATGACAACAACTGCAGAAAACAGCGTCAATGCACATAATTTGACTGCCAACACTCAGCACAGCACAGATGGATTCCAGACCCATGTAGCCACCGAGAACTGCTTTTTCAGTTTGCAAGAAATAGATGATTAGCTTGATGTTGAGTCTATTCTGACATCCAGCAGAGGGAAGCCCTTCAGGTTTCAAGGCCTGGACGCGATCCTCCATGGTTCCGGGCTTTGCTCTCTGGTTTTCCTTCCTCTGCTCCTAAGAGGAGAAGATTCCAGCAGAGACATGGTGATCTCACCTTGCTTTCTACCATTGAAAGTCTCTGGACCCGTAGCCTTCTTTCATTTAGTCCCTTCTGTCCCTTTTGCTCTGAAGTGGTAGTTCCTGCTGTTCCTACTGATACAAAATTCCTGAGAACGGGTCGCTCCTGCGTGTGATGGAATCCATCCTAGCAGAGAGGGCGGTGTCAGAGTTCTTCTCTAGACAACACATTACTCATCTCCAACTTCTGTGTAGATGACTGAGGGACAACAGTCTTCTGAACCCTGGAAACTCCCTGGTCCAGATGAGAAAAAGAGCAGTTATATCCTTAATCTTAAACCTGTTGTGGCTAAAAGACATAGAAGTCGACGCACAGAAGTGGAAAGATGTGCCATGTGCATGGATGGGAAGAACTGACCTAAAATGGCCATCCTGCCCAAGGAAATATATTGCTCCAATCAAATTTTCAAAGACATTCCTGACAGGCACAGAACAACAACAACTAAAATCACGAAATTTATTTGGAACTACAAACAACACAGGACAGCAAAAATCACCCTCAGGGAAACAATTTCTAAATATTTCTTTTTTTTTTTCCTCACCTGGATAAACTAAGAAAACCCACATCATCCCATTCTTGTTTGTTTGACAGTGTTTTCTTCAGCTCCTCTCTCTGTCTCATGCTTTACTCTCAGCAGCAGGAGGAAACGGGATTGCCTGTGAGCTCTTTCGTTGGGAATCTTAGCAAACATTCAGGTGCTTTGCTTTCAAGGACAGCGTTTCAAACAACTGTAGGATAAAACTTTGCTAAGTTTTCTGACGCCACGTAATGATGGTCCCTCTATTCCATGTGACTCAGCAGCAGTACTTTAGAGCTCATATTCCTGCTAATGCTGTGTTCTCAGTCACCTAGGAGTCTCTAAGTTCACTTAAGATTTCTCTGCCATGTTCTTTTGCTCTCTTCTGAGACTGATGAGCACTTTCCTGCTTCGTGTTTCTACTATTACGTTCAACAGAATCTAGATTTTTGCAAAAATAATCTTTGAGTTCTTTCACCCTTTGCCGGACTGCCCAGCTCCAAAGTCCCTTCTCCATGTTGGATATTTGTTTGTAACCCCATCTACTGCTAATACCTGTGTAAGCTACCTAGTTCTGCATAAAAATTACCATGAACATAGTTGTTGAGACAACACGTAATTGTCATCTTGAAGTTCTGTAGGTTGGGAATCTGGTTGAACACTTATCAGGCCCCTGAAAAAGAATCCATTTCCAAATTCTGTCATTCTTTGTCCAAATCTAGCTCTTTGCCACTGTAGGAAGAACTCTCTGTCTTGTTCACTGTTAAGTAGGGGAGCTCTAAACACTAAACTCTGTCTCTGGTTTGTTTACACATCCTCTTCACCGTAGAGCTCACAGGCACAAGTCAGAACCTTCTCAGGTCTGTCATTGCCCAGCCTTCCATCTCTCATCCTCCATCTCCCCATCTCTCCTCTCCACTTTTACCACATTTCTCTCACATCACTAAAACTCCCATGTGATTGGACCAAGCTTACCCAGACCAGGTCTGTTCATCTCGATTACACCGGAAACTTTCCTTTTATCATATAATCTACCAGCAGGTGGCAGGGCTTATAACATAGACACCTTTGCTTACTACCCTGAAAAATTTTTGAAGTTGATGAAATCTGAATTTAAAATCAGGAAGACAAAGCAATCAAGAAATAATATGCTCATTTCATTTATAAAGGATAAACACACAACATAAATAAACTAATAGCTAATCAAATCCAACAAATATAAAAATGTCTGTCATCATAAAAATATAATTCCCAGAATCTCTTAAAGTTTCAACCCTGTGCAACTTATTGTTTATTTAAATAAGCAAAAGATTTTAGCTCATTTTAATTTAATTTGGACTAAACCCAATTAATAAGCAAAAGGGGGAACATGAAATGGGTATCTTGATATTATAGAAAAAAGTGTTTGATATAGTTCAATACCTATTTATCATTTTAAAAAGACACACTCTGAACTATTACTAATAAAACAGAACTACTAGAAGTTGATTGCACAATAAAGTACTAACAAAACATTCTGCTTAATCAAAATGTTTGCTTTCATTTTCATTAAGATTAAGAGACAGAGACCCTGCCCTCTGTTACCATTGCATATTTCAGAGTTTATGACCATTTCTTTGAAGAAAGATTAAAAAATAAGCATAAGAATTAAAGAGAAAATATGCAAATATCATTATTTGTCTATGTTATAACTAGGCATATGCTTCAAAAGCCAGGCAATTGACATTCTATTTAAATGAATGGCATAATGCCATAGTGTCTTATGATATAAACTCAATCTACAAAATTTTTTTTTAAAGTATGGGCAACAACAATCAACCAAAAATTAGAAAGTTATAAATCATTCCAGCAATAATGAAAGCTAAATCCTATGATAAGTGATTTTATTCTATGACATGGCATATTGATACTATCTTAATAAAATTTGAATACCTGGCTAATATACTTGGAAGATAAGCTGATGCAATGTTATTCCATTTTCTTGATAACAAGATTTACTGCTATGAAGTTGCCAAATAGCCTAAAATTAGTCTATAATCTGCATTCCTATTATCCCTAAATAAAATTTGAGCTGGTTTCGGAGAGTCTACATAAACGTATAATAAGTGTAAATGAATAAGGACCACAAATAGTGAAGCAAATTTCAACAAATACATAGGATAGGAGTAATTTAATTTAGTAAATACCACAACATTCTAGAAAGTTCTAGTAATGTCAGCTAAAGACATTATCACAACACACAAACCAAAAAGAAAGTCAGACCATTAGATGGAAAGTTCAGATTGTATCATCTAAAAATGGTTTGCTTTATTTGAAAATGCAAAATGATCTCAACAAAAACTTGGACATGAGAATGAGGAAGGCATTAAATATGAAGCAAATTAAGACATAGAGCATGAAAACCTTTAAGAGACTGTGTTCACCTCCTAGGCACTAGGGAGGATTTATAAAACAAAACTGAGAGATCCCGAAGCATAAACTCCGAGATGGATGAATTTGAGGACATGGCATTGAAGACTTCTAGTCAAAGAAGAATGTCATGGATAAAATTAATGAAGACATAGACTGGAAGAAGAGGACAGCAATGCCTAGACCCAATGAGGAATTATTTTCTAGATGTATCAGGAACTTTGAAAAATCATCAAGAAGTCAGCAACGCCAGTAGAAAATCAGATGAAGGAAAAAAAAACATCAAAGGCTGATCCACCTATAAATGCTCAAACTCATTTTATATCAGAGCTACAAATTAAAGGAACAAAAAAACTGTCCTTTTGCATCTAGTTCACAAAATGAAACTGGATGACTTCCAATTAAATAATATTCAGAGCTCAGCTTCCACATTATTCTTTTGTATTATCATTTTTATTACTCCTTTGTCATAGGAAACACAATTATAGGTATTATGACTAGCATTTTAACAACTTTTGCGAGTTCATACTTATCCTTAACTCTGCCTCCACTTTTTTGTGACTTTAATAAAAACAGGGAGCAGACGACCTTGATATTTACCTGTCTTCCCGCTGGGAACGGGCTGGATAGTCCCTCTGAGGACAACTCTACTTTTCCCCAAAACCCTTGCTTTTCCCTTGTGCTTTATGCACATTGAAATCTTTAAGTTTTTTCTGGGATACATAACACACTAAATGCATTCTAGTTTGATCATAATAGAGTCAACCAATTCTGCTTAGCTCTTGAGACAGCAGTGAGTTAATTTGCTATCCCCATACTTATTATTAAATATAACAAGTATGCTCGATGTGTTTAATCTGCCTGTTTCTGGTGAACTGTGAGTGCCAAATGACTGATTTAGCCAAACTTCTAATTGATAAAAATAAATTGCAATCAAGGCATGGATAGGGGAGAGAAATAATGAGGTGTGTATTTAATAATTATATCTTCAAAGTGAGTGAGTGTTGATGTCATAAGCCTCTTAACATGAAGCCGTTTTAATAACAGAATGATGCTCATGTCAGTTATGATACATACTGGACACTTAATATAAACTTCATTTTTAAATGAGACATTTTCCTTGCCCTGGATAAGAAAGATGCAATTATTGAAAAGGAATGGATTTGAATTACATTCCCCTGAAGAAACAGTGCACAAGTAAACAGCTAAAAATTATGAGGCTTATTATTTCCCAGGTGAGTCAAAGCAATTAGGTAGCTCCTTCTTTCAAATGCCTATAGGATATAATAAATCGTCCAGATTATTACTTGGACAAACAAGCACTTTTTTTTTTTTCCTTTTTGCAGTTCATTTGAGAAAATATTATTTTCTGGTTTTTTTGAAAAGTCTCATTAAAAAAAGTCATTAAAAATATTCCTAAATTGTGAGCAGAGAAGGATGCCCAGATGCATTTCATGAAGGCAGTATATTTCTAATAACTAGACGCTGTTGAGTTAGGTAGTGGCAACAATGCAGAATATGAAGGAGACTGCTATTGGGAAGGACAGAAGATACCCCAAACTAGCACGATCAGGCCATTTCCTTTGTTGTTTGAAGGTCAAAGTTTCTTTCAGTGTCACTGGACAGACTGACAAGGAAGCAAACTCTTTTTGTTTTATTACCCCTGTAAGAATTCCTTCGATGGAGTTTGAAAGAGCAGATGATTAAGAAGAGCAGAGAAATGAATATCATTCTTTCAACTGTCACCAGTGAGGGTTCTGTCAGCTTTATGTTATTTTCCACTCTTTCTCTGACCACTCAGATTTTAATTTAGTGTTTTATGATTCCATTTTCTGTCTTAGTATATCTAGTATATTTTGTATTTCCATTTTATTTATTTTATTCCCTTATTCACTTTCATATTCCTTATAGTTTTGCTGCCTTTCATTTCACTTATCCATAAGCTGCTACTACTAAAAAGATTTATTTTGAATAAAATACTTTTTGATCATCATAATAAAACTATAAAATATTTTATTGTGGCTTCACTTTCCCTTCTTGAATAGATATCTTTATAGAAATCTTTCTTTCTTTATAGAGATCTGAGTTTCCGACCTGTATCATTTTCTTTCTCTCTGAAAAACATCATTAATATTTCCTGGAAGACAAATCTACTGGTGACATGCTCCCTCAAGTTTCGTTTGAGAAAGTTTTGCAATTTCTTTTATCATTTTGAAGAATAGTTTCCAGGATATGGAAGTCTGGTTGGTAATTTTTTTCTTTCAACATTTAAAATATTTCATTTTTTTTGCTTGTATAGTTTCTAAAGATAAATCTAACATAATGTTGACTCTTCTCTCTGTAGGCTGATGTTTTTCCATCCTGTCTGACTTTCTCCAGGATTTTCTCTTTGTCTCCATGTCTATGGTTTGAATATACATCCAGGTATATAGATAGATAGATAGATAGATAGATAGATAGATATGTAGTATTATCAGATGCCAAAGAGTAATACTTTATGTCTTTTCTGAGCTTTATATATGATCTAGCATCTGTCTGTCATTATCTTACAAAATTCCAGTCAATATTACTTCCAATAGCGCTTCTGTTTTTCTTTTCCTTCTGATATTCCTATTATACGTCTGTTATATCTTTTGAAATTGTCCCACAGTTCCCATCTTTTTTGTTCTTTTTCAACTTTGCCAGCATGGGAAATTTCTACTGACGTTTTTTCAACCCATGAGTCTTATTTCCCATGAACCTGTAAGAACATGGAAACCCCATCCCCATTCTCCAGGTACATGAGGCCCTCACTTGGATTATTCCATTTTGTAGGATGGCTGCTCATAGAAACATCCTGTCCATCTCTGTGCTTCTCTTAACCAACTTGTCACATACACACCAGGTGTCTCACTGAATTCTTTCTGGGTGAACCCCACTCCTCAGGACACACCAGTGCCCTGAGCCTACTCACAAAATATGGATAAACCCATCACAGACATTCTTTATTTCTATTTCAGTACTTTTATTTCTGGCATTTCTTCTTTATTAAAGTTTCAATTTCTCTGCTTACATTGCGCATCTGTACTTCTGTGTTGTCCATTTTTTCCATTAGAGCCCTTAGCACATTAATTATAACTATTTTTTTAATTCTTTATTTCATATTTCTAAAATGTGTTCTAAGTCTGATTCTAACATTTGCCTTGTTTCTTTAGGTTGTATTTTTTATTTTAGCATCACCTCTCATTTTTTGCTGAAATCCTTCTTCAGTGAAGGGCTGCCTCTTCTCAAGACTTGCATCTGAATTAACCACTCTGACAAGACAGGTTTGATTTCAGGGTCGGGGGATTTATACGGACCCCACCGGCAGTGGCTCTTTGTCCTCACAGACTTCACAAAGACAGAGATGGCACAGCCCAGAGCCACCCAGGGCCATGGAGACGCCAGGCTGGTCAGGTCCCTCATGTGCCCCAGTTGGCCAGGCCTCTCTTGATGCTGCAGCAGGAACTGAGCTTCTATGTAAAAGCTTTATGAGATGGTCTTCTGTGTGTCTGGTGAGGCATTCAAGTATACATGCTGGGAAAGATAACATGAGAACTATACCTAGCTGCCAGAAATACATGCACATTGTCAATGAGTGTGTACACACTGATTTATTTATTCCAAATTCCAGCAATGAAGAAGCTAGAATTCTATATAATGGATGCTTATTTCATTGCAGAGTTTTTATTCCCCAGCATTGATTAATTAACAAGCTAATCAAAAGAATGAATTGTCAGTTTGAGGCAAGCACACCAGTTAAAAGAAAACAAGAACAGTGATAACATCTAGGTCTGCAATAACACTGCCTCAGTTCAAAATCAGAAAGCATTAGTAGGCTAGACGTAACATGGTAGTGTCCCCAAGTTTGCAAATGGGGTTTATCAAGATAGAAATACATTTCCATATTGCATTAATGCCTGTTTTAATGTTATTGCTTTAGGATACTTTAATTTTGCACAATTCATAGATCTATTTTGGATTTAGAGTCCACTAAAGGCTTTAAATTTAAGAACTTTATGTATAACTTTACTAAGTGCACACTGCTAAAAGGAAATGACAGGTCCCAAATGGAGATGCTGTGCTAAAGCCCATCAGGTCTTCAAATTCACTCTAATTGTTGCCTCAGCTCCCTCAGGAAGGCCATCCTGACTGGTCAAAAAAGAACTTCCTGAGCAGCCCCTGTGGGGTCATCTTTTCTGTCCCAAGAAAGAGGCAGTCATATGCCACATGAATTTTCCACTCCTCATGGGCAGATTGCCTCAGCCTGAACTAATTCTATTGTCTTTCATCTTGTTATTTTTCAACCTAAGAAGCTTTTCATTTGGTACAGCTAACTGGAAACCCATCCTCCATGTTAGATGGGATGCTGCCTGACTCATAAATGGTCTAATCAGGCCAATTAGGTCTTTAAAATGAGCTCAGTTGGAGGTTTGCTATTTAACGATACTTAAGTGGCATTCTGATAATAACTATTGTTTTTCACGGAGACAGACTCAACCTTCTTTCTCTAAGATTTATGACATTGTTCACGTTAGAATGTTTACTCAGTCACCATTAGGACCTTTTTCCCATTAGACTTGACAAGCAGTTTTTGAGAGTTTGATCCCCATCACCAGGGAGATAAACATTTGAACACCTGTGGTTATCCAAACGAAGACACCAATTTTGTTTTCTGAAATTATAAGATTTTTCAGGAAATCACAGCATGGGACTGTAATAAATAAGAAAATGATTCTATGATTTAGGAACTAAAGTTCACAAATTATCTTCCGTACTGAGGTACATTTTAGGAAGCACCCTGTCATTTCCATAAAATTAACACAAAATATTTTTCTTTGAAATAGATTGGAAAGTATGCTCCTTTCTTCCACAAGGTCTCTTCACTTACATGGTAAATAAATATTTTCAAGTAGCTAATAAGAGCCTCTGAGACTGTATAATTTATTTTAAAACTCTAATAAGATGGGAGCAATGGAAAAATAGAAAATTTCTATAAATTTATAGAAATACTTAAGTTTTTATGCTAGATGAATTCTTTATTCACATACATCTTTAGCATTATAGACAAGTGGTATGTGTGGTAGGGATTTGCCTTGGCCTTGTTCACACCTCTGACTCAGAAGGAAAATTAAACAAAAACAAAATAAAAACATAAACATGGAGATTGCTTTCCACTACAAGGCAGGAAATTGTTGCCTCTAAGAATGAAAAATTTGTGTCTGGAGAAACATCCGCTTCTGAGAATGCAAAGTAAATGTACATTTCTCTACTCCTACTGATAACAACTTCAGAGATTATATATAACATGAACATGAAATGTCTCTGAATGGCAGCAGAAGCAGGCAGACCCCAGGAAAGAACCTTGAGACCCAAAGGCACCATGGGATGAGACCCCTGGATTTCCCTTTTAACCTTACAGATCCCATACTTGAGAGGAAGAATCCAGTGACCCCGAAGACGCATAAAAAAATCCCAACCGAAGTCTGCTCTCTCTCATCTTTTCATTAAAGATCTAGCAAGGATAGCATAAAAAGGAACAATTGAATGAAACCACACTAATCGAATCAAATAGTACCATCTCCCTCCACCAGCAAAGGCCTAGGTGAGAGCTTGGATTATTCTCAGAAGACCTGGGCCAGAAGGCCAGGAAGGAGCCAGGACTTGGGTCCTCGTGGGTGATGAGACCCCCATCCTGGTGTCAAGTGTCTTGTGTTGGTTTTATGAGCTCCTGCTGTACCTCCCTGATGAAGTCAGATAAAGTTCCTTGACTTCTAAAGCTTACACTCAATGAGAAACCAAAGTCAGATGATTTTACTTCTTTTCAACAACAGTTTTTATTGAAGTAACATTGAATTACAACATTATTAAGATTCAGGTGTGCATTGTAATAATCACCCTTGTGTATTCTTCCTTAAGGTCTCATCTAAACATCCATTTCTGTCTTTCCCCATCTAATGGACCCCTTTGACCAAATTTTCACACCCCCTTCCCCTTACCCTTTGGGTAACCACTAATTTGGGATTAATGTTTAAAAGTTTATTTTTTGTTTTAGTTAATTCATTGGTTTTTGCTCTTCTATGTACACATATGAGTGAAATCATAGCAATGCTTTTCTTCTATGACTTATCTCACTAAGCCTGATACTCTCCAGATACTCCATGTTTCTGCAAATGAGAGGATTTCATCTTCTGTAATAGCTGACTAATATTCTGTTTATACACATATCACATATATACGCCATGTCTTCTTTAGCCATTCCTCTGTTGATGGGCACTTAGATTGTTTCCAGTTCTTGGTTATTGTAAATATGCTGTGATAAGCACAGGGGTGCACATGTCTATTCATATCTAGTGTTTTTTGTATTTTCATTCATTATATTTGAAAACCTGTGTACTGAATTACAGCCCCTTTTGCACTATAAATCTTACATAGCACACCTTTAAGCTCTGAATTTATATGACCTGTTAGGAACAGGTCCTTTATTTTCATTTTTTCTATAAAGAGTTAAAAGATAACTGCTATTTTTTATTATTTTAGTTTTTTGTCTAGTATTTTGAAAATAATTTAGCTATTTGTTTTACAGTGATGTTGTTAGGAATTTTAACTTCAGCTAGCCCTGTTATTAATAGTGCAAAATCTCTGAGTCACAGGTAATTCTCTGTTTCATTAGCTCTTTCAACTCTTGGAGAAAGTGTTACCATCCTTCCTCTTCAATCTTTTGATTAAGGGCTGTCAGCTATGAACCCCTTGATAAAGCCATTGATTTAGAAACTAATAGAGCTGCAAACTAGTAAATTGCAGTATCTGAACCTTTTAGGCAGGTCTAGCTTGGTGTCTTGAGAGCCTGATGGCCCAGGTTTGCGAAGGTACCTGTGACAAAGGGAAGAGAACAGTTGATATAAAGAGCTTTTAACTGGATCCTTTTGAATTCCTCAGATGCTGTGTTTGTTCATTTGTTTTGCAATTCCTGCTCAAGTTTAGGTAACTGTTGCAGCCATTTTCTAGCTGATACCCAACCAGCTCCTTTCTCTACCTTTGGGGAACTATCTGCTTGGATACTCATTTTCTACTGAGTACATGACCATTCTTAAATGTCTCAATGGTGGGAGCCCTCTGGGTGAAGGTGGCTTATGCTTGCCAGAATTCTTTTCTTCTCTTGAGATGCACCACACAGATGGTTGTAACCAGAGCATTTCTTCCCAATTTTCTTCTTCATTAAAGGCCTTGAGAATCTACCAATTGCAAATCAATATTTCTGTCCATGAGAAACCGGATGGCAAATGTTTACCGTAAGCAAACTTTACACATTCTCCAGCTCTTCCCAGTGCTAGCACCCTAAGCTTTTCTTTTCCATCCCTCGTTGGTACAAAGCAGGCTTTCTATCACTACAGCAACTATGGGCAAAACCTATGGAAGCATTTCGTTATCCTTGTTCAGGTAACATTCTTAATCTTTCTTTCGGAAATGACTTATTCAGAAACTCATAGATCATTTCAGATGATCATATTCTGGACCTGGATATGCATTTAATTATCTGGGTCCACATTTTCTTCAAGAATCTCCACATTTCTAGGTCAATTTCCTCATTCTAAAGACATTCTACAGCAAATTCTAGCTGTGACTTTATGAAAAGTAGATATTTTGAGGCTGCTGCAGGAGGCCGAAAAATCCTGTACACATAGCACCAGAGTTTGGGGAAGGTTTCCTACAGCTACGCAGTCTGTATCCCTGCTGGAGCAGAGACTCAGTCATACCCAAAACCTCTGCCCTGACTCAGAAGTGACTCATGTTCCATCAGAGGTCAAACTAGACAAATCAAAATCATGAATCACCAAGTCTCTCAGCCTCAGGCAAATCTGTACTCATTTAGTTAATTGCCATGGAAACAGTGAGTTTGAGAAACTATCTCACCCTAGTCCCTACCTAAACTCTAAGCTGGCCATATTGATTCAAAAGCATTTTAATGTAACTTCCTGTCACACTGGACCACGATGGCATGACTGTCCTCAAAGCATTCACTGTGCGTCACAGCTTCCAACTCACACTGTCCCCAGGGAGGGACATTTCCTGGGAAATACTAGAGATCACAGGAAGGCAGCAGATTCCAAGTTTATGGGGAATGGGACACACATTGCTAGTGCAATGAGTGTGAGAGTGAAGGGGAGACCGGGTGCCCTTTCTTCACTCACAGGTGGTATGCACAGGTGTTGGGCACCAGAACACACCTGGTTCTTTAGTCATATAGACATGGTGTCCTTGCAGACAGGCTTCCAACCTGCTCTTGTCTTAGTTGAACTTTCTTCAGCTGCTTTGGCATTCTGTCATACTGGCTAGCATATTATCAGTGCAGAATGTGCGATGTTTGAAAATTCAGTGGCATGGGCAATGAGGATGGAAGAGGGAAAGGGAAAAAGGAGAAGAGAATGAAAAATGGAGAAGTAAGCAAATAGCCGAATTCTTGCAACAGAACTTCACAATAGAGTGTGGATCTCTACCTGGCGACCAGTAGTCTTTAACTTGAATGAGGCTTAAAAGTTAGTCATTCAATAGTTACACTTTAACAGGATATTTCCATAGGACCCTAATCACTCAGTAGCAACTTTCCCAGGCATATGGGGGGGGGGGGGGCGGTGCTTCTTGGAGTCTCCAAGACAGGGAACACCTCGTCCTGACTCCTGCATGAAATCTGAACATAAAAGAGGAGTGTAACCCAATTTCAAGGAAATTGATAGAAAAAGAAAAAAGAAAAAAATTAGAGATTTACGTCAAGTAGGTGACTGAGAATAAATGCGAGAAACAGGGAGAATTTATTAATACAGAGAATCGCATTTGATATTGAGAATACTGAGACTTCATTATTAAGGAGTAAATGCCTCCACAAGAGAGGAAGGTGACAGCTGACACAGCAGGACCAGGTCACAGCAGAGAGAAGATGCACTTATATATTGAAGAGCAAGCATACAGCACGGTCCTGCATATGTAAGGCATTTAAAAGTAAGACACAGGTGAAAGAAAGCTGCTGAGGATAGAGGTGCAGGAAAGAGCTTTGCATACTGATACAGGGAACTGACACAGCACCAACGCCACAAGGAACAGGCTGACGCCACAGTAGGGTGAGTTTGAGCAGAGTGCCATGATGCTTGAAGTCTAGAAACACAGGGAGAATAAATGTATAAATGACTGTGGTTTCGAGATATTCTTGACAACTAGTGATGGGTGAGGGAAGGCAGGAAAGGACAGAACACCTGCGTCCATGTGTTGCAGGAATGATGTGATCAGATGAGCCCAGTGATGCATTGATGAACTTGTGTTGCACAGAAGAGAGAAATTCCATGTCAGGACCAGTTTCTCACTAGCTGACCCTTGTGAGTTTGTGTCATAGACTCAAGAAGAAGCATGAAAGAATCTGCAGGCTTCCAGTGAAAATTAGAATCACAATTAGAAAATCAAATCAAAACGAAAAAGCAGCCAATGTCAGAATACTTGATAAATCTTTCGAAAAGCTTCAGCGAGGACTGCTGTCTTCTCACATCTTCCCTTCACCCTGTTTCCCAAGCACACACTTTACTTCACATTTGTCCATTTCACACGTGTTGTACATGTGACATGTGTGTCTTTGTATGTGATGTTTCATGTTTTATCTAAAACGATTCTGTGAAAATGTGTGAAGGCTCATTGCAATTCCCACATCCACCTTCTATATTAGCCCCCAGAAAAATGCCATGATTAACCTATTTCACCACTATGTGCCATCGTCTTAAAAGAAGAGATTTCCGGGCTCACGAGAGAAAGTTATCCAAAGGCAAAATGACCATCTTTCAGATTAACTGAATACTATGTCCTCAGGTTGATAGACAAAAAAACCCACAAACACAAACAAATGTGAATGATAAGATCTGAATGTAATGCGTCCTAACTAGATGTTCTAACACAGAGGGCATTAAGTTACCAGACAAAATCGTGATTAAATACGCCATATTCTAAAATCCTTTACTGATGTGTAGACAGACTATTTTCCAATACTGACCAATACTCTAGTTAGTATGACAAATAAAAATTTCATTGCATAAGTTTGATCTGAATGGACTTGGAGGGAATTATGTTTCGATTAGTCAGAAGGAGAAAGACAAACGCCGGATGATTTCTGTCCTAATGGTGCACAGAGGATCCAAGCAAACGAAACAAAGCAAATGGACTTTTAGTTCACAGGCTCAGTCAGTGGCGACCGGAGGGAGGGGACGGGCGGTGGACCACGCTGGCAAAGGGGCCACCTACGTGGTGAAGAAGACGGTTGGACCGCTGGTGGTAAACTGAATATATTTAACAATGGAGAAGTTGATATGAGGGTGCACACTTTAAACCTCTATGATGTTAGGATGCCATGCTCCTTCAATAAAAATAAAAAATGAGCTTAAATAAAAATGAACTGATAATGAAATTGAATATTTTACATATAAAGGATTTATGTGGATACAGAATACGATTTAACTATTTTATTCCCCATTAAGAATATCGCAGATCTTAATTTTATGATGTTATAAGAAATACATTTATATGTCTCAGTGCTATACTAAAAGGTACTATCAACACTATTAAATATACCTTCTAGGGTTTGTCAAAAAGTGCAAAGATACTGGAGAGAATGACTGTTTAGCACATTATATTACCTGAAAGCCTTTCCATAGGAGTCATACAGATAGGCTTCACCTTCTTATGAAATATTAAAATAAAAAGTACTATATTATTTAATATTAAGAAGTGTTTGAAAGGATAATTCGCTTTTAGCAGCATAGTTATATAAATATGCTATGCATGAATACAAATGTTCATGGTGTGACTACCCATCCATCCATGTCTGTGAATGTTCATGCTCACATGTGCATTTTTTTCTTACACAGAGAGGTAAGCGTAGGGCCCCCATTTCGCTGGGGTTTTGGCAGTTAGAGGACTTCTCCAAGGGCATGAGCCCACACACAGAACAGCTGAGTTCCTCCCAAGGTGATTCCACTCCAGAGACCCTGCTCTTTCTCATTAAAGAACAGAATCTGTATGAGTTTCATGCATTCAGTGAAAAGTTTGATAAACTGTCCTTGTCTGTGTGTCATTCAAAAGGGCCCATGACTCCCCAATACCGCCGAAAAAACACATGCAGCAGAACAGAGTCATGATTTCCTTGCACACACCATGCAGCTTTAACTACTGATCAGCAACTCAGTTTAATAAAGTAGTGCCTTCCAGGTCAAACCAGTCCAATGTCCCACTTTCCCTCTCTCTCTAACCCATTCATGTAGGTTAGGAAAACACAAAGATTAAACTGAACTGAATCAAGTTATTTATGCGGGACTCTATGCCACCCTGGAGATAAAAGCCACATGGTTCTGAATTATGTGTCCTCCAGGGAAATTCTGCACATGGGTTGGAGAATAGGATTGAGTTTTTGATAATTATTTTCACACTTCATCATTCTACCTACTTGTATTACTTAGTAATGTGTCTCTGTGAGGATGAGACTGCCCTTGTCCTCTGTGTGTACACACGTGCATATGTGCTTGATAGAGGCATGAGTTTATAGATTTCAATTGTACTGAGTCATAACCCACTACTGTCTTTTTATACGGATTCCCAGTTATCCCAGATTTGGATGTAGGAGCCTCTTTAAACTGACTCTTGTGTTATTCGGACTTGTTCTTAACAATTTGGGGATCCTTCCTAACTCTGGCATAACAAGATTCTGGAGATTCAAGATGTGCACTTGATTTTACTCCAGCTCTGGACTTAGCCATTTTTTCAACAAGCCCTGTTCCTCTGAAAGGGATGTGCCCTGACAGAGGAGCAATTTGGTTCAACTTCCCTGGCTGCATGAAGTTCATATGTATCCCAAAGATACTGGTTCATACCCCAGGTCCACAGGGAACAACCAGGAGGAACAACTAAATAAAATAAGTAAATGCTTCCTCCTCCTCTCCCTTCCCTTCTGCCTGCCTGCTCACCTCCATTCCTTCTGCTCCTTTCCTTAAAAAAACAATTTGATATTTGGAAATAGATATGAGTGGTAAGAGCCATTTCTCTGTGATAAATCAAAACACTTTTTTTTTTTCCCCAGTTTTTCATTTGCTTTTTAAATTTTTCAGGGTGTTCATTTTTTAATTCCACATGGTCTGGGTTAATATGAGGGTGTTTATTACATTTTTTTTTTATTTGGTCTAGATTTGAGATTTACCAAGACTTTTCCAATACCCATTTCACAATCTTACAATCACACTTTCCTTTACCACACATTTTCTCTCCTTACATTTAAATATATAATGCATTGCAGCATGTTCTTGAGTATGGCATGAACAGTGCTTCAAATTCATCTTTTTTCCAAATGAATTTTTAGTGTGCCCACATAATTGATCAGCATTTTACCTTTTCTCTCAATAATTTGATATTCCATCTTTATCATGCACTAGGTTTCTAGATGTCCCTATAAATATTCCTATATTTTCTCCTTCATTCCAAAGCTTGTTTATTTATACATGTTAACAAAATTCAGAGACTTAGTATCACATTTAATATTATGTTACATGTTTACCACATATCTGATCCATTGAATTTATAATGTTCCCCTCAGTAACTCTTTATTTTCAAATATTTTCTTATGTTTTTCCTTTCCATATATTTTCCCTATACTACCAACTTCCCTAAATTCTGGAAAAAAAAAAAGAACTTAGGGAAAACTTAAAGCGCAATAAAGTTCTCTTGTTCAAGCATTTTTGACTTTTCTCTATCTGTTATATCATTATCATTCTCTAGAAAAATATGCATATACAAGTGCTAACACAAAATCATTTCACTTTGAAATATTTCCTTAAAACTGAATTTCTAGTGCAAACACACACAGAGCTAATCTAAATCAATATGAGATAGTGTATAAATTGTCTTACTAAAACGATAGTGTGTTTCTTACCTTCTACTGAATTTTTAAACCAATATATATGTATTGACTAAATAAAATGATGTCCCTGTACTCGAATTTCCCCCATCTCTACTCAGCTACTCTTAATTAGATGGGCACGGTATTAATTATTTTTCATCTAACCACCCATAGAAATATAACAATAATGAACCAAAATAATTGTTGATCTTATTAGTCATTTCAAACCTACAATTATAAAAGGCAAATAGTGAAGACTGTGAAAGAATGTAAAATGAAGTCAGTTGAGGAGAAAACTGCTTTAAAGGGGAGATTTGATTAGAAGTTCAATTTTCCTTGAAGCTCAACCCATTAGGCTGGAGAGATGGGCGCTCCCCACATACAGGACAGAGGGTTGGTAAATTACAACGGTGAATTGTACACTACAACAAAATGATCTAATAAGCCAGCGATTTGCTATATTGTTATGAGCTAGAAAGACAATTCAATAAAAACAATTTGGTTTATATTGCTTCTAGCCTAGTTATGCATTTTCACAATCATCTTTTAAAAACAAAGCATACTTTTAGTCACAGAGCTATGTTTTTAAAAACTGAAATGTATGCTTCTGAAATTTTTAAGGGCAATTGCTGTGAGACATCTACTCACATGTCACAGTGAATTAAGATGCAGTCTAGTCACTAGTTTAATCTCTCCATATATACCCTTCTGTTTTGGGAATGGATTTTTTCCCCCCTAAAATAATCAGTGAGGCACTTGGCTATTTTTCCCTATCCTGGAATTTTGGAAATGATCATGGTTAGAATGCATAGTTTTTAATACATTCATTAGTTGATGTTAAAGAATTAGTTAAGAGAAGGAAGATTCTCTTGTTCTTAAATTTTTGTATGTGTTAGAATTAAAAAGTACGAAAGGAGAAAACACCTTAAAGCTATTTATTCCTTTGTTTTCGGAAAATGAAGCAATTAAACTAGTAAAAGCTTTCCCATGTCTGTAACATTTTATTATTAAATTCAAATGTTCGCTCTTTTTATCAACCAAAGAAGGGCTAATATTTGGGATAAGATAGTTGAGTGCATTAGAGATACAATTTCCCATATAATTTACTATGTTAACACTAAATAAGTCATTTATATTTATATTAAAAAGATATTAAATAGTTCTTAACCATTGTAGGAAGACATGAACGGGAGACATCTAAGATTCTGAAAGAGTTGATAGCATGGAGAAGTGGGAATTCTCCTTTATTGCTGGTGTAAATGTGAGATTTCAGCTCTATTGTGCATAATACTTAGACTCCCACCAGCCCATGGGTCGTATAAGAAAAACCTGTACACGCTGGGCAAACACTGTTTATTTCGCTGTTTGTATTTTTAGAAACAATTAAATGGTAAATGATCTAGGTCTACATATGCGATTAGTCAACAATGTCCAATTATATGGACAAGATTGCTAGCTGTTGTGATGTGTTTAGCTAAACTGATATTAATTCTCCAACTTTTGACGGGATGGTTAATTGTCTCCTGCTGGAGTTATAGCACAATAAGCTGTAATGAAATTGGATGTTGCATGTGATTGTCAAGACATAATTCAAATGAGAAGCCTGTCCGCCACATGCGTTTCTTTATTTTTGTTAAACAGACAACTACAATGAAACAAGTCCCATCATCTCTGGATTCCCTCCTTTTTTAAGACCCCTCGCCCTCCACTGCTCTAGTAACCTCTCTTCTGTGTCAGCCCCCTGATGTGTTTTTATTTTGTTTTATCCTTTTACTCACTTTGTTTCCCCACTAGGTGAAATCATCTGTTTATCCCTATCCCTCTGGCTTATTTCACTTAGCATAATTCTTTTGAGTTCCTTCCATTTTATTGTAAATTAAAAGATCATTTGTTCATATCACTGAGTAGTGGTCTATCGAATACATAAACTAACTTTTTTCGGTTATCTCTCAGAGGGCACTTAGGTTGTTTCCGTATCTCAGATACTATAAATGATGAACACAGAACTGCATATTTTCCTCCGAGTTAAAATTGTTTCATTCTTTGGATGGGTGCTCAGAAGTCAGATTGCTGGATCCTATAGCAGTTCTGCTATTCATGTTTCGAGGAAAATCCAGAGTGTTTTCCAAAATGCTTGTGCTAGTTTACATTCTCAGTAACAAAGACGGATTGGCTTCCTTTTCCTCCGCCCCTCACCAACGCTGCTGCTCATCTTTTTGATAAAGGACATTTTCACAGGCATGAGGTGATAGCAACTTACAGTTTTGCTTTGAATTTCTCTCATCCTAAGTGTGTGCTTGTTTTGTCACTGAGTTGTATGGATTCTTTATATACCTCATATATAAACCTCTTGTCAGCTGTATGACGTGTGAATACATTCTCTCATTCGGAAGGCTGTCTTTCTATTCTGCTGATATTTTCTCATCCTGTACAGAATATTTTGCATTTAATACAGCCCCATTTAATTTTGTTTTTGCTACCCTTGCTTGGGCATCTATTCCCCAAAGACATGTCTAAGGCTTATGTCAAGGAATATATTTTATGGATTTGGGTCTTATATCCTAGCCACTAATTCATTTTGAATTTATTTTTGTGTATGGAGTTAGTAATCCAGCTTCATTATTTTAAATGCGGTTGCCCATTTTTCCCAACATTACTCATTAAATAGATTTTCATTTCCTCATTGCATGGTCCTGGCTACTTTGTCACCTTAGATTAAATCTGTCTGTCTATTATCTATCCATCCATCTGTCTATCTATCTATGTGCATATATATACATATACATCACACTCATATGTATTACCTGGGCTTTCAGTTATATTCATACCCCATAACACTCATTTATATTATCATATTATTTCTTTAGGCTGAGAGTAAAGTTTGTTTTTCTGTTGTTGGTCTATGACAACTGGGTGTAAATTTAGCAGGAGATGGAAAACTCCTTGAGGATTGTCCTCTTAGGATAGTCCTCCATAATCCCTCCTGTTCAATCTCCAGAAAGGTCTCAGGTTCTTACAGTGAAGATTGGTGAAACTGCCTCACTTACTCAGGGAGAGAAAACTAAAGAGTGATCCATGTAAAGCATGCACAGAGGCTTCTCCATAGCAGAGACCTACTTTCCAGAGTAAGACAAGAGCTTCTAGCCTTTTTCTTTTTCACACATTAAAGTAGGAAACACAAAGTCACCAGAACTTAGGATTTCAAGAAAATAGATTTGAATGTTCTAACCGGGGAAAAATAGGGAGCCAGAGGAAAGAGCTCTACCTTGGCAAAACACATGTAAAAGTCATAACCCAGAGACAAAGGCCCATGAAAAGATGAATGATTTAATTGAAAAATCTCAGAGTGAAATTAAAAACTTTCACACACATTGCTATCACATCAAGAAGGTTTCAGCATAACAGCGGGTTATAGCTGAAAGAGTTACAAGATATAGACTCTCTCTGAGAATGAAAACTTAGGAGTCCCGGAACTAAGAGGAGAGACAAAAGCAAGACACTGGAGTAACAGGTATCCCCGCTTCTATAAATCTATAAAGAATCTTGAAGTACAGCTGGACTCCTAACCAGAGTAATGTAAACCCTTACACAAAGTCGTGCTTCTCTCTTTTCACATTACTGATGCAATACGTTCAGCTATCAACAAAAATTACAAGCCATAAAAAAGGCAAGAAGAAATAAAAGTACGAAGAGTCAAAACAAATATCACAATCAGACTCTGATATACATAAACTTCAGACTCTTCAGATGGGAATTTAAATTCATATGATTAGTATGTTAAGATCCTAATGGAGAAAGCAGAGCTCATGCAAGAAGAAAAAGCAACAGAAGCAGAAACATAGCTCTAAGAAAGAATCAAAAGAAAATGTAAGATAACAGTAAAATACACTGCGATGAAAATGAACTGTCCTCTGTGGACTCATCAGCAGACACAGTCAAGAACAAAATCAGTGACCTTAAAGACTTGTCAAAGGAAACGTTCCATACTGAAATGCAAAGAGAAAATAGAATGAAAAATAAACAAAACAGAGAACCAAAGAACTGTGGAATACTTCTGAAAGATATATATGCAATGGGAATAGGAGAAGCAGAAGAGAGAATGGAGCAGAAGCTATATTTGAAGTGGCAATGACCAAAAATGTTATAAAATTTCACTACTGAAAATATTCTGAGTTCCTCGAAATTAGAAACATAAAATTGCCCCATGATGGAGCAAAGTCACTCTTTGTGGTCTACCCAAGAGAAATTATATGTCTACACAACATTTGCCCATGAATGCTCAGAGTATTACTCATGAGAAACAGAAAGAAACAGCCAAAATACCCACGAACTGATGAATGAGTAAATGGAATGCAGTACATCCTTGCATGGAATATCATTTAGCACTTTAAAGAGATGAAGTCCTGATAGATGCTTCAGCATGGATGAATCTTGAAAACCTTACATTAAGTGAAAGAAGTTAGACACAAAACCACAAGACCAAGAAGACATGATTCCACTTAAATGATACCACCATCTTTATTCGATTCTCAGCTGCACGTTTTGTTTTCCATTTTAATGGCCCTGAAAATGAGGTGTGGCTGACATTTGAAAGTAGCTTTTTAAATAAATCCTGTTTTTTTTGTTTTTTCATGAAAACCTCTTGAGAAACTGGGGTCTGACTTAGAATTGAATACATATGTTACATCCAAAAAAGGTAAATTCACATAAAGAAAATAGCTGGGCAGTTGCTTAGGGCTGGAGAGGAGGGAATGAGAATGGGCTACTAATGGACACATTGTTTTTATAACAGAAATATTCTAAAATTAAGTAGTGGCAGTGGTTAATATTATGGGAATATACTGAAAACACTGGATTTTAGATTGCAAAAGTCTTCATTTTATGGTTTGTGAATTTATCCCAATAAAGATATTATTTTCAAAAAAGATCTGAAGGGAAGACTTAAAACTGCTATAATATAGCGCAATTATCATTTGAAATCCTCTCCAAATCTACAAAACTCATAATTAGAATTAATGAAAGAGTTTAAGTTTGTCAACCCAATGCTTATGAAATAAAAACAGCAACAATTGAAGGAAAATGCAATATAAGACAGAATGACACTTACGGGGAACAGCCAATGATTTAATTAGGAGTGTGCAAAACCATTATGCTTCAAAATGATGAAACATTACTTAAAGATACCAAAACGTCTTATAAAATTGAGGAAGACAGTCTGGTGTAAAGACATCAGTTCATTATGAACTATTCTCTAGTCAATGAAATTCCAAAGAAAAGTTAAGCAGACTCGATAGAACGTGACATAGTTGATTTTAAAATATGCACGTGAATGAAAAATCAGTCAGCTTTCTTGAAATCGAAGAAAGGGGAGAACTTACGCGGGCAGCTATCAGCCTTTATTAGGAAAGAGCACATGAGGCTGAGCTACGGGACTGGCAGGAGAGTCCTGGAACACGGAAAGCAGGAGAAGTTTCAGCTTGTGTGGGGGACCCGGGCACACCGTGCAGGTTGTGATGGAATATGACAACTGGGAATCAGTTAGCAGGGAAGGAAACCAAATCAAATCAAGACCCCCATGAAGCTGGGCTTCTTCTGGTGACATTACTCCAAAGGGTCAGGTCAATAGGAAGAGCCTCCAAAAGGTTTTGGAAACCAAGCCAGGAGACTAGCTTCCTAAACTGCCGAGTGGCAAGGACACTTAGTAAGGACACAGCTTTACAACACATTAAATGGTCATTTCCATGAGATGAAAAGTCAGAACTTCTTTTTTATCACAGACACTTCCCAACAATGTGAAAACGAGATGGCAGGTTTGCAGAAGACACCCGAAGAAGCATTTGTAGAACAAAGACTAGTATCTTCAATACATAGCAGATGTTACAATCCGTAGAAGCAGTTCAGTGGCAAAATGGGTCCAAGACATGATCAAAGAGTGTTTGGTGAGAGATTATTTTTACCATTCAAATGTAGATATAATAGTATATATGTATATAACTGCACATATAAGCATATATAAATATATGTATATACACATACATGTACATATACACAAAATGTGTGTAGACACACATGCATATACATATAAAACTGCTCATCACAAATGTCCTCAGCTTTCTTCACTGAAACTCCTGTGGGACCACTAGGATATTCCTCTGTGCACCAGGTCTCAGCTCCGTAGTGAGAAACAGTAAATAGGCTACACACATCCAGTTAATTCATATGATTAGAGATGGTGCTGAAGACTCTTTAGTCCCCACAAATGTGACTATCGCCTTCCTATCTCATAACTTTGCAAGTGGTCATTGAATGCCAGGTAAGTAGCACAGGGGTGTCATCAGCAGAATGCCTTTCTGTTCTTCCATGGCCTCAGTGCCTATTATGATGTCACTTTGCCATCCACGTCATCCTAAAAGTTACACTTAATTTTATGAAAGAGCAAGAACTGAAAGCAGTCACACCTAGATTCATGTCTGTTAGATAATTTTCTTATGTCTATAAAACCATGGCTTCCTTCTTCCTTACTAAAAGATTCAGGAAACAGCAAGAATAATCTGCTATTTTGAAAGAAAGAGAAAATATTCCACACAACAAAATAATTAGTTTTGAAAACCATAATACGGTTTGGGGTGTGTGAATAATTTTTCTCACTTTTGCAAGCAATCAATCTCATCAATATTGAGATGTGTGGAATACCTGGAGACATTTTGAAATAATACATTGAAATCAATATTCCATTGCTGTGGAAAACTAAAAAAAAAATTAATTCCTCTAGACTTAAGCAAAAATATCCCATGCCTGTTCCTGTCATTTCCTTTAGCCTCCACATTAAAGAAAGGCAAAATTCCTTTCATTGTAGTTAGACACACCTCACAACCCCTGGCCTGAGCCTCTGAGAAGCACACAGAGCAGAGTGGGGGGATCGTGGACAGGCAGGGAGGAGGGAGATAAGGCAGGATGAGGACATGGGGTCTGTGGTGGGGGCTCTCTGACCTGATAGTGGGGACACAGAGAAAAGCTTTGCAATCTGTCTCTTTCCATTCAAACTGTTCTTGCCAGCACGAAGAACACTCTTCATTTTACTAATCTTTTCGTAGAATGGGCATGACTGGTGATTTATTCTTCCTGGAAGAGACCTTCTTTTTTATGTCTACGTGTCCACTTAAACCTCACTATTTCAGAGAGAGACAAGTTAATTTATTTTCCTATCTGAAACAGGGTCCTGCTCTTCTCCTAACGGGAGAAAATCTCAACTCTATTTCATAACAATTTTGAGGGTGTTTGTCTTCTTAATCTCCCAAGTTTGAGCTCTTAAGCATCATGACAAGTGGCACACTTAATAGAGAGCAGAATTCAGGCTTTAGATATCCCTTCTTATCGATTCATGTCACTACTTCATTGATTCGATTTGTTTCTTTTTCTGCCAAATATTCCTTTCAATACATGCTGTGATAATGGAATTCCTTTAAGCATTTCTCGTTGCATTGAGTTTTCTTAGCAAAGGACTATGGAAGGACATTCGAGTAGGGGTCGCTCCTGGCGAGTCAGTGGTCTGGGTGGAAGGACAGCGGATGAAAACTGCTCCATCCCCAAACCCAGGACGTATGCTTCCCAGCAACTTTGCAGCTGTGACCGGAGGGATAACTTTCCTGGACGGCCCTTGACACAGGGCTGATGCCCTGAAGGACTCCTGCCTCTTAGGTGCTTGAAGCTGTACATTCTCTGGTTCTGACTCCCTCTCCAGACTCCTGGCAGCTCACCTGTAACCCCTCTGCCCACGTACTCACCTCCACTGCCTGCACTCTCGAGGATGCTTCTCGTTTGACCCCTGACTGCAGACCAGCTAGGGGTTCAACAGCTCAGTCAGGGTCCTGTTCTCTAGGAGAGGAGTAGTGACCCTCCTCTACGGTCTAAAACACCTTCCAAGGCTGTCCTTGTTTGGGCACTCTCCTTCGCTAATGTTTGCTTCACCTATGTATGTACTACTTAGAAAGGTGAAAACATTATGACGTAACCTCAAACCCACATAAGGTTAGGATGCAATGTCTCCAATACAAATAATTCTATTGATGAACAATCACATAATTAACAATATGCTTGTGTGCACCCATGAGATTTATAACAAGAAATATGACTGAGCATCTTCAATGGCTTAGACAACACAAGATTGCTCTCCCGAGTAGATGTGCAGCTCTCAGTAGAGCGTGTGAGTCTCCAAGACTCCAGAGTATTGTTTAGCACTGAAGTTTGCCAACGTGGATAAGTGTGCAGCACTCATTTTCATTCGTACTTCACTGATTTCTAAGGAAGTTGTGTATTTTCATATATTTATTTGCCTTTCCATTTTCTTGGTGCCTCTGAAAACACTGTTTATAGGATAGAAATATCTCCAGCATCTGACAAAATAAAATCCACAATGTCAAGCTCCCGACTAAGTGGTGAATCCATGTCTGTTGATTCATGGATTCATGGGATTTGGAATTCCATAATTCATGAATTTCAGACCTAAAGAATCGTCAGAGACATGGCTGGGATTGCTTTCCTAATAAATATCTCTTAGCTGTCTCTGCTAGTACGTTTTTTTGTAATTATGCTTTTAATATTTGTGCGCTTAAATTAATAGGAACTTTATTAAATAAATTAGAAGACAATTGAATAAAAATTGATATGTAACAATAATAACCAGACTCTATTTAAAATAGTGATAAATTCGATACTTGTATGTCCAACGATTTCAGAGACTGGGGATGTAAGTTATGGCGTAAGAAAACCATGGTTTTATACCTCATTGAAAACCAGTCTTGTAAGGAGTATTGAATCATCTATTTGGAAGAATACCACTAAAAAATATTTTGTGGAAACAGCAGAATCATTATAGCTAACTTTACTACACACTTGCCAAGCACTGTTAAAAATATTATTGCTTCTTTTTAGGCTCATAACATGATTAGGTGCACATATACTTTTTATTTCTTTTTCAATGACTAAGAAACCAAGCCAAGAAAATCCAATTAACTTACTCAGCTAGAAGTAGGAAGGTTGATTCCGAGGGTCAACTAGTTAATCAACATGCTTTATTAGACTGCAAACAAATAAAGCTCCACTTTTTTAGGAGGTCCTCCCATTGCACACTAGCTGGTCAGTTCAGCCACCTGAGTGTCAGCGCTCCGCCCAGGTACATCCCACCTGAGTCGAGCCCAAGAACAGTCTGCAGCCGGCAGGTCTGCACTCACCACTACACCGCTGGACTCCAGAATATGCCTTGTGTCAAGACTGGAACCCCACACTTCGGTATATTTTCCCCAAATGACACATAAGTCTATGTTTTTCATTTTAAATCTCTAAGTTACACAATAAAATATTTTAGAAACAGGAATAAATAAAAATAAACTTGAAGAGCAAGACACCTGAAACCCAAGACAGGCCACAGTAATTCCAGGGTCTAACTGATCAGAACTCTCTCTAGTACTGAGATCTGATGATGGAGCTTAATGCCGCCTTCTTTTTGCCCAGAAACTTCCTCGTGGTTTCTGCAATGCTTATTGCTTCATTAAAAACATGCAAACTTCACAGACAATGACTGTGAGTGATAAATACGTTTAATACTTTGACACTGGAGGCTCTTCCAGTTGCTGGATAAATGATGTCTAGAGGCCTTCCAGTATTTCTGGAGTTTTAATAAAGAAGAGTGAACTGACAATAGTGTGACAGCTATACCCCCGAATCATTATATTTCTTCTTCCCATGGCATGTGGGTCTTGTGTTTCTCTCATAAAAGAACATTAGGACATGGTTTGTAGTTTGCTCTGATGATCACAATGAATTGTGTATTTAAATTATTTAAAGATTCAGATCAGTTTCCTATTTTATATCTATTTTTGTTGCATTTTCCGGTAAGATCTTTCTGTTTCTGTGTCTCCATCTCTGCTTCTCTCTCTCTCTCTCTCTCTCTCTCTCTCTCTCTCTCTCTCTCTCTCTCTCTCTCTCTCTCTCTCTCTCTCTCTCTCTCTCTCTCTCTC
>RJWH01005068.1:0-59580 GCA_004363575.1 Solenodon paradoxus | reverse complement strand
TCTACCTACACATCCATCATCTATCTCTCCATCTACCTATTATCTTCCTATCATCTCTCTGTATTGAATACCATAATCAAATCTTCTAGTAAAATTTATCAGGTTGATTTTTTAGTTTATTAAAGCAAACACTTTCAGTATTGATAAAAGGCCATGACCACAGTGCTTTTCAAAAATCAATATGCACACACAAATCCTCTGGGGAACTGGTTGAAATGCAGATTCTGATTGAGCCGGTCTCAGACGGACCTACAAATCTGCATCCCACCCCACCTCTTGGGCCAGGCCAGGGCTGCTGTGCAGGGTCACCCACGCAGGAGCCAAGTGGATTGGAAATCAAGTGGAGCAGGACAAACTGACTTCGGTCTCTACCGAGTGCAACTGAAAGCATGGCTGCTTTCTCACTTTCTTGTGGTATAATCGTTGTCTTCTATAACATGGAAAGAAAAAGCTGACACGGGGTTGTTTCTGTGACATAATGGTGTTGTGTCCGCACAATGCAGATTTTTTTCGGTAGTTGTTTATTGTTGTTGCTTTTTAATGTCAGTGCTGAGGCCTCTACTGGTTATGTAGACATGAGCTGGAGGCAGACAAAAGACATATCTGAAGAACCAAACAGAAAAATGTCAATGACCATGCTGGCACAAAAAAACCCCAAAGGCAAGAAATAGATTCCAAAAAAAAACCATAGGGGCCAAGGACAGGACTTTGAAACTGCTGGTGGTTATTGGGAGCATCTGGGAGGGGTGGCCTTGAAACAGCCAGGTGGGTCCTGGGAGGGGAGGAGAGGGTCTGAGCCCAGCACAGGGGCCTTCAAACTTCACCTCTTGGAGTAACTGAAGCTGCAGGTTCAGACCTTTTTCGAATGTACTTTCCTGTTTCTTGATTAAATCTTGGCTTGGCTTGGCTTCTTTCTCGCGTTTGAATTCTTTCTCACTGGGAAGACAAGAAACGAGGCCCACTTGTTTGTGCCTAGAAGGTAACATTCTTCTTAGCTCAAGTCCTAAACCTTGGTGTCACTCCTGAGTGCTCTAGTCTCTTGGATCCCACAACTGAGGTATCAGCAATTGACACTGAGACCCAGAATTCAAACTCTTCTCATGCCCCAGGGCAGGGCCGCTCCTCTGGCTGCACCTGACTGTCACGTAGCTGATTGCACTCACTCTGCAAACTGGGCTCCTTTAGCCTGGGTGTTCAGCAAAAAAAAATATGTTTTCTTTTCGTTGTTTTCAAACTCATGAAATCTCAAATCACCAGAGTTGGAAGAAGTTTAAATCTCTATTCCAATTTACTTATGTAAGAAACAAGGACATTTGGGCCAGAAAATACTACGATTGTTCTCTCCAGGTCACACTCACAGGCGCCAAGGAGTCAGGGAAGATTGTAAATAAGGACAATCTGACCTTTGAGTTGCAAAAGCTTCTTCGAGGGTGGCTTTGCTGCTTCCTGGTGATCATTTTCTATCAAAACAACCAGTGTGCTTCACTGAAATCTTGAAATGGGAGATGATGTCAGTCCTGTACAGAAAACACAGGATAGATTTCCTTATCACGGAAAGAAAGTCTAACATCTTCCAGAAACAGCAAATTATCAACAGACTCCACTGCTTTTACT
Organism: Solenodon paradoxus; assembly: GCA_004363575.1. Taxonomy (NCBI): domain Eukaryota; kingdom Metazoa; phylum Chordata; class Mammalia; order Eulipotyphla; family Solenodontidae; genus Solenodon; species Solenodon paradoxus. The sequence goes on along the minus strand of RJWH01005068.1, from coordinate 57,966 downwards.
ATTATGAAAACAACCCTTTTGCAGCTGCCCCGCTGAGCCCATCATGCAGATGCAAACAATTCTACTTGGAATCATCTATGGTCACCAACACCTTGAGAACCGACCTTTTACAGAAACTGCCCAGATCTTCAACTTCCCCATCCCGGGACCGTGTAAGAACTTGCTCTTGTTGAAGAAAGTTGCCATTTTCATTCTCAACATTCCCACTGGCGGCACATATCTCAATAAATCTTCAATTCTCTTTGAAACTTCGTTCAGACTTGCTCAGGTCAGCAACCAAAGGGGCTTGCAGGAAGGGAGGGAGGGAGGAAGAGAGACAGGGATGGAGAGAAGCAGGAAGGGAGGGAGGAGGACCCATTTTTTTACTAAAAGCCTCATCTTGGTGGTGTGGCTGTGGCTATCCCAGCATTGTCCCTCCTGCTCCCCGTCCACCTGCCGCAGTTCCTGGAATAGGCAGGCACCAGGGCACCCGCTGCGCCCTCCACTGGAGCTCTCTTCCTCCCCACACACCAGCACTTCACCCAGCTTCCAAGTCTCTTCTCAGCAATCCCTTCTCCTCTGGGACTTATCTTGTCCACCTTCTGTGTATTTATCACCCCCTTCTCTCCATGAATTTTTTATCCGCTCGACTACTTCATCTTTTTCCTCCAGTCTTTCTAGTACTTTTCATTATCTGAGATGTATTTTATACTACATGTTTCTTGAATAAAAGACATAAGAATGAATAAGAAAAAATAGCCTACATAAACATAAATCCTTATTTATTGTCTTATTTTCCTCTTCAAATCTGGACTCCATAAGACTTTCATTTTTGTTTTACCTTCACTATTTCCTTAGCTGCCAGCAATTTACTCAACATATGCTAGAAGCTTAATCAATGTACGTTGCATGAATCAATGTTACCTTTTTGAATTTCTTTATTTTACTTATGCATCTTCCTTTGTAATCCTTTCAAAAGTATATTATCCTCTTCCAATAACATGCAAACTTTATACCATATATAAACATTATGTGATAGTTTATTCAATTCTTGTCGCTTATTTTCATGACCATGTGTGAGCCCAATGATTTATTTCCAGTCAACAAATTGCTGCACATTTATTGTGATATTCGTATTTGTTTACAAAAGCTTTCAGAGTTTCATTTGTGAATACAATCTTTTTGGTGCTGAAGGTGAGAAACCTGGAAAAATAGACACAGAAACTCAAGAAAAGTAGATGAAAAGAAGGCAAATATAATCATAGTTAATACCCTGTGGAGTGAAAACACATCAAAAGACTAATCTCACATGGGAAAGGAGCTGTATTTCTGTCAGGTTCAGTTCTTTTCTTCCCTCTATTTACATGACAGGCACCTGTGCAAATAAACATGTGAAAGACGTTAGCTAAAAATAGCTTTCTTTTGTTCCTTTTTGCATTTACAACCATCTTTAAAAAGACAGAGTAGTTACCACTATGAAAGAATATAACTTAAAAGTATCTTTTCTCTCTTCCAGGACCCAGTTTCCATGGAAATAAAGATGTAATGCATGCAAGTCAGGGAAGAATCTCAAGAAACTAATAGTATAATAGGAAGCATTTTTAGGCCTCTTCTGGCAATTTTATTAAGTGCTTTAACACATTATAACATTTAATCCTATTACATAATTATTAGGGGGAAATTGAGGCTCAGAGAAAAAGAGGACATTTTCTCAAGGTCACAGAGTTCATTTTAGAACCATGTGGCAAAAATCCGGCCAGTTTCTGAGTTAACAGCTAGGATTTTCTTTCCATACACCTCTTTTTCTTTTCTTTTCTTTTCTTTTTTTTACCAAATTAACTATTTGGTATTGGAATATTTCTGAGCAAATATTCCAAACAATCAATAATTTGTACATTTGTGCTTTTGCTTAATTTACATAATAGAACTTTTTAGAATTAAAAAGTAGGTATCATTTTCAAATTTTTTTCATACAGGCTTTATTGAAAAAACATTCAAGGGTTTCCTGAATGTTCTAAGAATTAAGAAACTATAAGCAAATATGTAGCACTATCCATACATTTGTAACGCATGTTCTGTAATCAGTAACTTCTCATATTTTAGACATCATCTTTAATACCCAAATATTTAGGTTGAGTGTGAATTGCTTAAAATGTGGCTAAGAGCATAAAGTCTTTCCCCATATGAATACAGTTACCACTTGGACTTCATTTCATTTGTTATATTCTTCTGAACTCATCAGTGTTTTTTCTTTCATTATTTTTTAGCGTGATATAGGTTTAAGGTGTGTGTCATAGTAAATCTACATCTGTATATAATACATTAAAGTCATCACTATTGCAGTGCTTCCTTCACCAGACAACGTATTTCCTACTTATTCACCCACCCTCCCGCTCCTCTTCCTGCATCCACTGATTTGCTTTCATTGACCAAAGTCTGTTTATATTTGATTTAGTTCATTTGTTTGCTTGGTGTCTCTAGACAGCACATATGAGTCGTATCATATGATGTCTGTCTTTCTCCTGGTTGATTTCACTGAGCATTAATTCCCTCCAAATCCATCTATGTGGTTGCAAATGGCAGGATTTCATGTTTTTGGTGACTAAGTAGTATTCTATCTTTATATAGATATGTGTGTATATATACATATACATACATATAAATACACACATGTATACAAATATATATTTCATATATACATATATGAAAGGTTCAGGCAGGAATGAAGGCAGTAGGCAGACAGTCAAGAAGAGAGAGGAGGAAGAAGCAATTTACTGTTTATGTGTATTTAGTCGGCATGGTTGTTTCCCCGCAACCCAGGACTTGAACCCAGGGGTATGTAGCCTTGTACTCCTACGGAGGCACTGACCTAATCGTTGCTCTACCAGGGTGTGCCAGCATTCCCTCTTAATAACCATCATTTTGGATTTTCTCTTGTCTCTCTCTACCTTTGACAAAATAGCCACAAGCATGAAATTAGTTTTTAGTTTATAAATAATTTCAGCTCAACAAATATTTGCTAAAGTAGGTGCTCAGCAATATCTCAAGTCTTTGTTGATCAAAAAATAAGTGTTTTCCAGCCAAAAGTCTAGGAAATCAAACATGGTATTGTAAATAATCAGTGCTTTGTTGAAATGGGAGGAAGTTTTTTATAAAAATGTTCAGACCCTTGGTTCACAGATGGCCGAAGCTAAATTAAACATCTAAATCTATGCTCAGAGAGTCATGGTCCTTTGCTCAAGGTCACTTTGATAACTGCAAAAATAGATAATCAAGAAAAGTTGTGAGAAAGACTGAGGGTCAGCTGTTTCTGTCTAGGATTTGATTCAGAAGAGCTTCTCTTGCTTTGGCTCTTGACCTCTGTCGGGCATTCTCGACACAGCAACAGGGCTTTCTTTCTAGTGTCAATCAGCTGTCACTATTCTGATGAGCCCCTGAAAGCAGCTTCCAGTGTCTGCATGGAAGTCACTTCTGAAAAGGACTTCGACAACACTGGACCACCAGGCACTGTGAGCAGGCCCCTGTGACTGTCACCCGCGAGTGTAGGTCCACAGGCAAACAGCTCCATGCTGGCGGAACAAAACATCGTTTCTGCACTCACTTCTCCACAAACACCTCAAATGTTACCCATTTTTTCAACGCTCCAAAGCACTTCTTTTTGGAACTAATATTACTGTGACTTCAAGACACACATTCTATTCTATTTTAGCTCCTTGTCCTTCTCTGTTTCTCCAAGTAGAAGGTGATCTTGAGGTCATGGCTCTTACAATGGAGAGAGTCCAGGGTTTGGAACCAACAGCTCTGATGCTAAAACCTCAGCCCCACCACACTGCATGAATATCCTCCAGTACAGTCCAGCGCTTTACAAGTTTTAATTTCTCATTTGGGAACAGAAAATTCTACTGCTTCCATAAGACTGTTGTGAGAATTAAAGATTGCATTCATGTAAAGCAGCTGGTCGATTCATTTAGTAAATGCTAATACTGTACACACAGTACCAAGCAGTATGTTAAGTACTTTACCGCTATTCATTTTAATCTTCATAAATCCTGATGAGTTAATACTTGTGATTATTTTACAAATGAGAAAACTGACTCGTGATAGGTTAAGTAAACTTTGCAAAAGCATCAGGCACAGTGTATATAGGAATCATTCAAGTCCAGACCCACTGACTTCAGAGTTTGTGATGTTACTGCTTTGCCATCTCATCTTGTCAGGAGATGAGAAATGTGGGTAAGCGGTAGGTCTAGGGTCTCACAGACACATGTAATGCAAGGAGAATGAGAACCTACACATTCTTATTCCTGAACGAGATCATGGCCAGCATATCACACTTGGCAACAATTTCATGTATTCAGAAATGTATAAATCAAAGTAAACTTGATTCATTTAAGTTCACCTACCTAAAGGTTCACTCAGATGAACAGTAGCTGTTCTTTCTCTAGAGGAATATTGGGAATAATGTGTATCTCCAGACTTCATGTTCTGTCATTAAAAGAGTCAATTTATATGAATGTGGTCTCTTAAGCATGAAGTGTTATATCCCCTTGTTCGACACCAAACTTATTCATATCCAGATCATGATACATTCTAACAAGTGGGTTAGAAAATATTGGGAAATATAACTGAAGTAAAGGAGAGACAATATAAGTAAAACCTGTCACTGCTCTCAAGGTCATGTTTATAAACCACTCCTAGAGAAATTATTTTAAGTTTATATGAAATTGGAGAACTCCCATTAAAATAATTACTGGCAGACATGAACAGGCAGATATAGATGAGTTTGATTTTAACTCTGAAATGGTAATGAGTAAAGATTGCTTTATATTAAAAAAACTTTTTTCTTAAACTTCCCTTATAATCTTTTCAAAACTTTACTGGAACGTTGATTATTGGATTTTCCACAGCTGGTTGCAACAATTGCCACTGAGAAGATTATGAACTTTATAAAGATATTTCATATACTGTGTTTTTCCTTGAGGAAATTTGAGAAGGGCTTAAATTCATGATTTTAAAAACAAAATCAATTTCCCCTGTATTGTTACTTGGCTTACTCATTTGGTGGGGGACTAATAATACTCCTTATAGGTCATCAGTGGTGTCTGAAGATTTTAGAAGTGAAATGAATACATTTAAACATTTTAAATGTGTATCTATATGTATTTTTTCTTCCTGGGATTCAGAATCATTTGAATTTCAAGTAAAATTAGTAAAATGCACTAGCAAAACAAATAATTCGTAACTGTTATTTTATAAACACACAAAATTAAAATCCCATAGGTACATTTCGCAGGGATTGAACCTGGTTTTGGTGTTCTAAAAGACATTGATTTTTTTTCTGATTTTAATGTTTAATCTGCATAGGCTACTGTGGATAACACACACTCTATTGTGTAGATTATTTTAGGGAGAACAAAACAATGATTACTTAAACAACAGAGATGCCTTGTAAGAAAGCAACATTTTGAGTGTGGAGACGAGCACATTTAAGGGAGGGCAGATGTGTATAGTCTGGTTCATAATGGACTGTGACCTTAGCAGTAGTTATGGTTTCACTGACAATTACCGAGAGTATCTAGTTTTCCATAAGAAGTGCGTGTTCTGTTCAGCCACCAGTTTCTCTAAAATAGCAAATGTACCTTGATTTCATTAACAGCATGCTAAGTAATTAATAAAACAATCACTTATGGAAAGGATGTTGCACTGCACTCCATCAGAATCTTCCTTGAGACTCTTCTACCTTATTTTTGAGAATGAGCTATTTCTGCTTCTACAAACTTTTTCTTAAAAACTGTTCTTGTGTCAGGTGGAGAGGCAGAATCAGATGTCGTTCATTGTCTCCTTAGTATCCACATTTCCCTTATTCTTTCCGAACAACCCCAGGTTTCCACTGAAAGATCTAGAATGGCCATTCAGCACGCTCCAGATTCCTGCCCACACTTAAATGGTGTTTGGAAAGTTACCATATAAAATGCCCTTACAGCATACTGGGACGTAAATATTTTCAAGGCTCTGTCTTTTTCTGAACGGCGTGATGACAACACCTAAGAACTCAACCCTTGGGGCCACCATTTTACCACCTGGAAGCAAGTTTGGGTAGAGTTCGACTTACAGTGTGTCTACTTAGGGAGTTTTCCAATTACATGTGGCAATAAATTCCTTTTTTATGTAAGCCCATTAGCATCGCTTTCGGTTATACATAACCCAAACCAACGAACTCCTCAGTTGGCAGTTTCCTCCAATTTTATTCTCCAGTATAGCACATGTATATTCATGAGCTCATGGGTTAAAGAGTAAAATAACATGAGAATTAAAAAATCAAAAAGATCTATAGCTGGAATTTGTCCTGTTTTGCATTGTCCCTGGTTATTCCAAAACTGTTTATTTCCCAACCTGACTTTCATTTGAATACTAACTACGGCTTCCACCACCACCACCAATCAGACACCTAAAAGCAGGTATAATGGATTAGGAATGCATTTCCCTAACATTTTCGTGGTGAATCCCAAGTGTCTATATGTGGAGACAGGGTCTTTAGGGAAATTATTGAGCCTTGTCTTTTGTCCCAACACGTGGTAAATTCTTGAAAATGTTCCACGAACACTTTAAAAGAATGCGTAGTCTATCATTTCAGGGTGAAGTGCTCTACGTGTATCTGTTAACTCTTTCTTGTCTATTTTGTTGTTTAAAAATCTTATTTCTTTATGGATCTGATGATCTGTCTTCTACTGACACAGGAGTATTGAAGTCCCTACTATTATTATACTGCTGTCAGTGTTTCTAATTAGATGCATTAAAATTTGCTTGATATATTTGGGTGCTCCTTTATTGGGTGCATATATATTAATAAGTGCTATATCTATCTTTTTATTTATCTTCTTCTCATTATTTAATGACCATCTTTATTTCTTGTTACCTTTAGCTGAAAAACTACTTTATCTGAGTATAACAATTCCTGGTTTTTTTGACTCACGGTTAAGTCCTTTCTTGTCTCTTGATCTCAGGTGAGTTTCCTGCAAACGGCATATAGTTGGGTTTTGATTTTTAATCCAGCTAGACACACTGTGCTTTTTAATTGGTGAGTTGAGTCCATTCAGGGTGATTCTTGATATTTGGGAATTTGGTGCTGCCATTTCGATTTTTATTTTCTGGTTTTGTTCATGTATTTGCTAACTCGTTTAGATTTTTGCAAAGTTTCTTCTCTTTGTTTTAGATAGGAGAGACACTTAACATTTCTTATAGAGGAGGTCTCGTGCCAGCAAAATTTTTCAGCTTTTGATTGTTGGGAAAAATCTTAATTTCTCCCTTAAATTTGAGATAGTTTTTCAGGATATAGTGTTCTTGGCTGGCACTTTCCATCTTGCAGTATTTTTAAGATATTGTTCTACTCTCTTCTAGACTCTAGAATCTCTGCTGAAAAGTCTGAGGGAGAGAAACTTTATATATTACCTGCTTTTTCCCCTCGCCACCTTTAGATTTCTTACTTCGTCTTGGACTTTTGATAGTTTCACAGTTACATGGCTTAATGTAGAGCCATTTTTTGGGAGGAGCAGGTTGGCTTCATTGATTTATATGTTCATTTCCTTCTCTAGGTTTGGGAAGTTTTCAGCAATTATTTCTTTGAATGTATTCTCTCTTCCCTTCTCTTTCGCTTCACCTTCTTTGATACTCAGTATTCTTACACGCCTTTCCTAATGGTGTCAGGTAGCTGAGTGTTTCTTCTTCTTCTTATTTTTTTGCGTTTTTCTTCTCCCACCTGACTCCTTTCTGTGTTACTATCCTTTGGATCACTGATTCTTTCCTCCATTTGTTTTACTCTGGTCTCATGCTTTCTATACTCTTCTTAATTTCATTAAATACCTCCTTTCCATCCAGAATCTCTGTTAATATTTTTCTGTAGAACTTCAATTTCCTGCCTTCTGCTCCTTGGTCATATTTTTGACATCACTGTTTTGTTTTTCTAAATTTTCTTTTGACTGTCTGAATTCCTTTATGACTGTAGTTTCGATTTCTTTGTTAAAAGAACCAATCTTCCATGTCTTCAAAATTGATTTCTGGTGAGCCGTCATTTTGCTGCATTTCCATATACTGACGTTTCAAACTGCTGTGATCCCCCCGCCCCACGTTGGTATAGCTTTTTGTTGATCAGCTGCTAGTTTTTGTCTTTCTGCCAGGGGCTGCTCTAGTTTTATTCTATATTTCTGACCCTGACAGCTTTCGTAGTGGTTTACTCTGTGTCAGGGCGTGAAGGTGGCTGCTGGGTGGGGATGAGCACGCAGGCTCCAGGAGCGCAGCTGCTGTTGCTGCCTGTCTGGGTTGGGGGACCTGTTTCTGCTGACAGGGCTCAGCTGGCGGGGCTGCGAGACCTCTCTACACTGGCCACGCTTGGACTTGCTGTCCTCTTCATGCCACTAAAACTGAGTTTCACCTTCCACCAACTGCACCACCAGATAATCGTCTGCAGGAGCCTGAGTCCCAAGGTGTGAGCAGGAGAAGGGCCAGCCCTCCCTGATCATGGTTTTGCTGCCCCCAAACCTCTTCTTTTGGGCTTTATTTGAGCCAAGAGACTGTGCAGGCAGCAGTCCCTGCTCCTACCTCGCTCACTCAGCAGATCTGCAGTTGTTTCTTCTGGCTGTGTGAGTCCGCACAGCTGGAAAGTGAAGGAGCTGCTGTTTCTCTAAGTGCCTGCGGCGGAGAACAGAGAAGGTTGCAGAGGCTGCTGTGGACTCCCTTCAAGACTCCAGTGCTTTTCTCACCCACCTTCAAAGTCCACTGCTCCACTCCCAGCTCTTTCAATGCCTGGCTGCCCCTGGCAAGCTGCTGACTCTTCAGAAATTCCTCCACTGCTACTAACTCTGGAAAACTCCTGAACTTTCCCCAGAGCATGATAGCAACCAACATCATCTGACACCATCTTCACCTGTTCTCTCATTTTTTTTTTAGAATTGTGCACAAAGTTTGCTGAGAAAAAAATATTTATAACACGTTGTAGGGTTTGCAACATGTATAAAAATACAGCGTCTGCAATAGCACAGAAGCTGAGACAGGCCTCGGAAGTTACACTGTCATAAGAATCTTATCATTAGATGTGAATTGAGCCAGTTCTTTAAAACGAAATTATAAGCCTTTAAAGGAGATCTAAGGCCTCATTCCTTCCACATTTCTTTTGATAAATTGGATATATTTAAAGAACATAATGGAATTATCAGGTGTACCAATTGACATGACCAGTTTGTAGGGAGGGACTCTTGAGGATGGACAGGTTGCTGCTCCCTCCTCCTCTTGCATTGCTATGCGGGGAGATGAGGTGTGATGGAGCAGGACGCAGCCTGCTCAGGAGTTCTGAGTCAGTAGCAGACAGAGTGGGAGCAGAGAGCAGAGGGGTTAGGGAACAATCTGACAGAATGGGAAGGTTTGAAGAAGCTCTTTTCTTTCAGTTCTCTGGCCCTCAGAGTGTTCAGACGGAAACTTCGTGAGTGTCACTAATCTCTTCCCTTGGCGAGCCGTCGCTGGCCCTCCACTGGTATAGACTAGGCCTCAGGCAGGGAGGGGGCCTTGTGTCCCTACAGGTCCTGCCTCACAAATTCCACTTTGTCACCCCTCTAGTTCCAAAATTTGATGACATTCCAACCTGCTTTGCAAGATGTCAGCCTTCCTGAGAAGATTTGAGATCACACAGCAACTCAGAGGTGCAGAAGTGAGCACAAGGTGATGGAGAACAGGAACAGAAAGCAGGCAGTCAATCCGCTTCCCTTGGACTGTATACACAGGTGCCTTCCCCTGGTGATTCCTTATAAGAATATCAGGTCCCAGGAGGAGCAAACACACCATGGAGTAACCCACTTCCCTGTCTCATCTTTAAGGCATGTGACTTTGTACTAATTACACTTCTTGTTTCTTAATCACTCTCACCTCCTGAGGTTTGGTTCTCCAGAACCAAGTATCAGAATGTTAATCACTCTCTCAGGGTCTGCTTTCTAGAGAACCAAGGGAGATGTAAGATCATGAACTGGAGGGAAAGCCAACACACTGGTATGTGGCTCAGACTGCTGAGACATGGCCAGCCTGAGCCCTGATGGTGTGACAGGAGCCGTTAAGCTCCAGATATTTCTCATGCTAGTTCATCATCAGGTCAGGTGTTTGGAACTGAAGCTCTAGTTAGTAATACAGTGGTTAGTTATCTAAGTGGTTCTCTTAGCATATGCCTCCTGATAAATGGTTTAGAAATGAATTGAACTACTCAAAATCTTATAGTCAATGAGCAGCTAATTGGAGAGCGATAAATTCAACTTTCACTTACAGATATTGAATGGGGTACGAATTATTTGGCAGTTTGAATTTAGATTTTAGAACCTCTTTTCTTCCTTATGATATCTCAGTTTTCCATTGGTCCATCATAGAATCTATCTGTACATATTTCCAGTGTTCTGGCATGCCGTTTCCGTGGCACAGAGTCCTGAAATAATTCATTTTCACTTTTCTTATCTTTAACTGTAGTATTCTCAATTAGAATCCTTTTCAGAACAGCTCTTGGATACAGGAAGGCAGAAAGTGTTCGCTTTCAACTAATTATATCTTTAACCTTTCTTAAGGTCAGAAGAAGGAGGGAATTAAAAAGCAGAGCGTGTTTGCCCTGTACCAGACCTTTTCCTGCGATGGCAGATATTGAAATGACAGTCATTTGAATATGAATCTTTTCCATCTTAATGCACACTTTGTCTTAGGCCTGTATCTTTTACTCATTCACGAGCCGGTCCAATTTTTGAAACCTAAAGAATTTTTCATTATTTTGAGAATATGTAACTGCTCTTGCAAGTCATTGGGATGGAAAAATTAGGGGCAATGTCAGTAACAGGGCTGTATCTGGAATACTTCAGAAGGTAACAGGTGTCAGTGAAAAAGAAAAATGTGATACCCAACACAAGACGGTGATTGCAATGGTTGTGGAGTCTGGAATAAGTCTCAGAAACATCCCATTCAATCACTTCTTTCAAAAAAAGTGCACTGCTAAAGCTAAGAAAACCAAAGGATTCAGAAACCATACATATTAATCGGTTAAGAACCAGAGCTGGAAACTAGATTCCGTTACTCTGAACTCTGTATGGCTGCCATGGAAGCAGTGCCATTTTCATTGGTTGTAGTGTTTGCTCTGAAGCTGAAAGAATCTATCATTTTTCTCTAACCCGTCTTGCCCAAAAGTCATTTCTACAAACTACAAAAGTGAATCTAATATAGTCAATTTATTTAGACTTACTCCAAGATACCATAACTCAAGTATTTTGCTTCAACTCTTGGAATCGTATTTTCCAATCGTCACATAGGAAACATAGGCAGTTGATCAACTACATCTCAAAAACTTATTGGCATATATTCTCCCTCAATGTCTGTTAATATAACTTGTTTTCTAACTACACGGAATTAGTCCCCCAGGGGTAGAAAAGCAAAGTGCCACTGACTCGGTGGCTTAAAGCAAGATATTTGTTTGCTCACAGGGCTGACAGCGGAGTGTGCGGAGAGCAATGCTCTTCCTGAAGGCTCTCAGACGGAAGCCCCTTCAAGTCCATGTCAGAGCTCCCGGCGTTCCCAACGGTCCTTGCCTCCTAAACACTTCACTTCTGTTGTTGCCTGTGTATCACTTCCCTCTTTTTGTGAGGACACTGGTGCTATTAGATTAAGGGTCCACTCTGTTGTGGCATGATCTCCCCTTAACCAACATCTTCATTGCATCTGCAAAGACTCTATTTCCAAATAAGCTTACATTGTAGGTATGAGACTGCTTACATTCCTATCTACTGGGGGATTCCAGCATTTCATTTGGGGCACATAACATACACAATATTATTTTAAAATGATTGTTGTGATTGATACCCTGTGAAATTTCCTGACATATTTGAACAGAAACAGTCACTAACAAATAAGGATCATATGTTCAATATAACATGACATTAAAATTATATTAATAATATTTTAACATTAAAATTATTATTATTAACATTAAACATTAAAACTATAACATTAAAATAATATTAATAATATTTTAATATCATGATAATGCATTGAATAGAATGACTATGTTTTGCCTCATAAAGCATACATATATAAAATGAATAGATAGGATAGGATAGACATTGTCACAGTAATTCAAAAAATTCATTTGCTTTTAGAGCATGATCAGTTTTAGCAATACTTGAGTGCCGTTTTGCTTACCATTTACAATTTAATTAAAAGTTGCTTCTAGATATGACTATATTTTATTTCTCTTATATTTTTCAGTTGCAGCATTCAAGTTCATAAAAACTTAAATTACAACTGACTGCACAGCAAATGATTCACTGTTTATTGGCTGTAGCTGTTTGAAGAAGTCTTCTCGCAGAGCTAAGAAAAGTGATGCCCTCCAGTTGTCCAATTGCAAAGCTGTTCTAAAATTAAAAAAATTATTATATGAAAGAAGGTGTCCTTGTGGAAGAATGTTGAAATATGTCATCCTGAATTTCTAATTATGCCTCCGCACTCTTGAAACAAAGAGCCTACACGAGCTGCAGAGTAAGTGGAAACAGGACCAGAACCAAGGGGCGTGGGGGAGCCTGCTCCCCAGACGTGTGACACCAATCTCGCCTGGACTCTTAGTGCAGAGGTGTTTCTTGATGCTCATTCCACAAGTGCAGTGGAGCTTGATAACATGCCTGTAGGTGCCAACAATCCACACGTCAGATCTCACACTTCCATAAAGTGAAACAAGGGGAAATCTTTGCCATGCAGTCTTTCTCTAAAGATGAAACAAGAAAATAATTTTAATTGTGGCTTTATCACTGTACAAATTCTAGTCCAAATTGATCCTAATCTTCTAAATTTTATCTCTTTTATTCTTTTTTTTTTTTTAAAGGAAAAGTGAAGGCAGGAAAGAAGGCATGCAGAAGCCAGAAGAGAGAGGAGGAAGAAGCATTTATTTTTCAGTTGTTCGTCTTGGTTGTTCCCCAATACCCACCAATGGATCTTGGACCTGGGACCTTGGGACATATGTAGACTGTGCCTGGTGGACTAAACCACTAGACAACCAGGACATGCCACCTATTTCAATCTTTAGATGATTTTGCTTACCCAGTTTACATATGTTAAAAAGAATTACCTCCCTGTAAACTGATATTAAGTTTACCAGAGTCTGGAAAAATAAGTCTAAATTCAATGGTGGTCTCTTTCTGTCTTTCCCTTTTGTTTATGAAATATTCCCTCTTTCTATGAGGTGATACTATTACACGGTCCTGCTTTATCCAGCTGTTCTTCTTCTAATGAATCAGATGTAAAATCCTGGCATTTTTAGCACATTTTAACACTTTTTTTTGTGGTGGTTTCAAGTCCGATCACTTTATGCATAGAACATTATAAAAACATTTTGGCATTTCCCTAACCTTCAGGTTCTGACTTCATGTCCTGACTCCACTCTGTGTCAAATGATTTATATGATGATGCCTTTTTTAATCAGATTCTCTCTCATTCCCAATCCTTTGACAAAGCTGATTTCCCTGTATTCTATAGCCTCAAATGTTAACCTGGCATTCTAAGACTTTCAAATATGGCCTCAGGTTGCTTTGATCAATTTTTTCTTAATAATTCACATAAAAAGAACAAAGTGGTGATTTCACTCCGATAAATCTTAAAAAAATGTTAGTTACTTGCATGGCATACCAAGTTCCCATTCCCTGGAATTCTTGTCATTCCCCAAGTTTCCCATTCTTTAAAATATACCATATTCTTATAAAGTATTTTTAAATCTACAAAAAGCAAGGAAAACAATAGTTTAATAGCACGTGTTAAAAAGGCTTTTCTGAGGGGAACTATTCCTAAAAATATAAGGATAAATCATGTGGAAAATATAAAATTTCCATTTCAAACATAAAAGCATACTGACCGTGTGTGTGTGTGTGTGTGTGTGTGTGTGTGTGTACCAGTGTAATGGGATTTAGTCTTTAGTATATAAGTACATCACTATATTCAAATAAATAAGGCAAACAGCTCACAGGACAATGGAAGACTCATAAATAAGTTGTTTTCCTGAGGACAGAATGCCCCAATTCTGGTTTTGAGATCTAATTCTGGGTCCACACAGGGAGGAACAGCTAAACCTCATCACGTGCCTGTTACACTGGGGCATATAAAGTGGTCTCCAGCCTCATGGCAAAGGGAAACTATCTTCTTTGTGAGATCAGCTTCAGATTAAGCCCTGGGGTAGCATCAATAAAAATACAAACCCATGAAAGGCAAGAACCAATAAGCCAGAATCAATAGTATATCTCTAAACTCTTTAGAGCAGAAGTTATTAAAGACTAAATATAAAATATCTGTGAATACAATGTTTAATAAATAAATATGAGCATGCTGCTGTTTCAACATGGAGCTCGAGAGAGCTGGAAACAACATGATGACATCCCTCCTTTTAACAGGAAAAGCTCAATGACTCTTTTTTTAACTCATCAGGAGCTAAAGTCTCAGCACAGAGAACTAACTGGAAATCTGGTGAGAGGAAGGAGACTCTAGGACCAGCATGGCCAGTCTGTGTTTGCTCAGGACAGATGCACTGGACGCCATGTGAATTAATATGTTTCACCTGCAGTTGTTGAATGAATTCCTACATGCAGATAGTAAAATGAGAGCATGGTGCCCAGTGGGGAGGGGGACAGGCATACAGTCTACACCCTCTGCACACTGTCTTTCTGTCCTCTCCTCAGGGACGGATGGATAGAAGAACGCATCATCCAGAAATACGCCACTCTGGCATGTGAGTTTCTGAGCTGAAGACCACAAGGACCCAGCAGAATCAAAAAAAAGCTTGTTACCTTCTGTCTAATTGTCTGAGAGGAAGGAGAAGGAGGCCTGTACCAGGAGGAGAGAGATGTTGAAACGCCTTTTGGCTGTTTTTAAAGTGAAGTTAAATATACGTTTACTCTATGATGTAATATCCTGGCAATTACTCAAATGAAAATTGTTAGGCTCACTCAAAAACCCATATTCAAAATTTTAGAGCAGTGCTCCTCATATTACCAAAAAGCTAGAAACAACGTTTCCTTTAGAAAGCTGAATGAGCCAGCTGCTGTACTTCCATATAGTACAACGCTACTCAGCAACCAAAAGGAGTAAAGTATTGGTTCTAACTTAGATGAATCTTTAGATTGTGCTCATTAAGTAAAAATAAAGTCAAGCACAATTGGCTACAAGTAAGATTCTGTGTATGTGACAGTCTGGGAAAGGCACAACGACAGAGAGGGAAGCCGGAGTGAGGACCGAACAGGCTGAGAGTACTCCGATGAGGAAAGCTGGACCCCTTATGGAAAACGCGAAAAGAGAATTCAGATGGAGTGGTGATATTGGATTATAAACCACATGATAACGTCTTAATCTGTGCCAGTATAAATACATCAATGAATATATGCATACAGGGGAGAGAAGAGACAATTTTCCTCACAGAATAATTCAAAATAACAAATGTCAACAAACAAAAGGAAATAAAAACATCACCATAAAAAGTCACATTAAAGATTGTAGTAGTCTATATCCAGTGGTACATGCTTAAATTTACTGGAGAAACTTGGAGAAGAAATAGGGTATTTGCACGACTTAAAGCAGCTCTCCAAGTATAACTATGGCCGCCTAAACATTTGTTCATGAACAGGTGAGATCTTTCTGTCAAAAAATGCGATTTCATTGAGAAACATTAAAGCATAAATAAATAATTAAAATAATATATTGTGCTCATAGATTTTTTTCATTCATGCAGCAAATATTTAAAACCTCAAACTGTGAAACATCTCATTAGACACAAATAAAAATAAAAGGATTAAGCAGATGTCAGATCTCATGAAGTATCCAAGTTGCAAACAGATGGAGAATATGAAGATAAGTGAAAACAATATGAAAAAGTGAAATGACATGGAGACAAAATGAGAAATCTTACATATGTCTAATCAAACTCTCAGAAAAAACTAGTTTTGAAAGAGCATTCAAAAGGAAAATGGATAAGAACCTAAGACATTAATCTAGAAAGCCTAATGTTTTCCCTGCAGAATTAAAGTGAATTTACAAGTAAACGCTTTAGGGTGAAACTGCCGTCTACTGCACAATGGAAGAGCGTCATGTTATAAGAAGCAGCTTCCTAATTACAACTGCTGGTCGACTAAGGACAGTCCTTTCAACACAGCCACACAGCTGCGGACATGGAGAACCTTCTGACGTGGGCTCTGGGCCAAATGCACCTGTCTTTCAAAAATGAGGATGAAATGTATTTAGTACAAAGTTGAGTGGGTTTAGAAGCAACAGACCTTCACTGCAGAAAATTCTGAAGAAAGCGCTTCAATAAGGTGAAAAATGACGTGAGCCGAAAAATCTGAAGTGGAGGAGGAATGGAAGTGAATAAACTGGCAACAAGGTAGTCAACCCTTTTTATTTGTTTACACTCCATGTGGTTTTACGCTTTCTGAGGTTTAGCTTAACTTTATTTTATTACCAATTTCGAAGTAGAGTTGACGTGAGAGCAGCAATACATGGACATGGCTGACAGACACAACCCGGTGAGTTTCGGGTGAGAATCTGCAAAACCGTCGCCGCCATCACAGCCATAGCATAGCCATGTTGATGGTTAGCCAGGAGTCAGAGCATCACCTGCAAATAAAAACAGAATCCTTAAGAGGTGAAGACTTTGTTGCTGCACAGGCCAGTGCTGTGGGCAAAGAACCCCCAGCTATTACTAGACAGAAGTTCCTCTTAGAGGTGTCCTAGTAAGATTATTTAAAATGGGGCAATTCAAAAAGGAGGGATGTTTACCTGTCAGTAAAGAAAAAAACAATGTCCTTTTAAAGCCTAGTCTAAGCCTTTGGTAAGTTTTCAGGAAGACCTGGCCTGTCTTCCCAACCTACCCTTCTAGGTGTCTGGATGCCAGCTTGTTGAGGATGATTGCTGGTGAAATTGAGTCTCCAAGCAGCCAGGCAGGTAGATATGCAGGAGAGAGCCTCTCTAATGACTTTTAACTCTGCCCTGGTTATTTCCTTTATAGTTTTAATTTTATGATTTCTCCATCACCTCACACCATCGCCTAGCAGTTTTCACCCATCCCCTTTATGACTAATGAAGGCGGTCACAAGCTTCAAGTTATGACACAAACTCTTTTCTCTTCAGACACAGTTTGCTAACAGCTCTGCCACTGAGGCAGTATCTCCAGCAGCACCCAGGCTGGATGATGAATCACGTCCTGAGGCTGGGTCCCTGAAGCCCCTCTATATCCAGCATACAAGCCCCTCA
This sequence comes from Solenodon paradoxus, assembly GCA_004363575.1. Classification (NCBI taxonomy): domain Eukaryota; kingdom Metazoa; phylum Chordata; class Mammalia; order Eulipotyphla; family Solenodontidae; genus Solenodon; species Solenodon paradoxus. Next base: position 40,701 of record RJWH01005068.1, on the reverse strand, counting down.
CCTGGGACCACCGTATGTCCTGGTGTGACTAGGATGGTTCCTGTTTAGCAACGTTGACCCAGTATTCTGCTGGATTTGAATTTCTGTCCTGACTTCAATCACAATTTTGCTAACATTTCATTTGGCTCAACACACACCCAACACACTAGCCCTGAACTGCAGGGGAGGGGTGCAACTTTCCCAAGAGTGGCATTGAAGTCTCCCCTCCTCACTCTACAAATGATGGCAGTCTTACCCGCCTCCTCAGTCACAAGCCCTAACTTTCCCCGGGATGGCTGAGGCGACCCTTGGAGATGTATTTGGCCCTTCTCCTTGGGGATTTACCTTGTAAACAGCAGGAGTAAATGATTGTGTCCCGGTACCATTATTATCACTATTTTGCATGCATGTGTGATAAGTACACTTAGTGTGATATTTATCCTCTTAGTCAACCTTAAATTAACAAAACAGAGATTGAAGAAGACATGAATATTATGTGTTCATGGAAGAATTAACATCATTAAAATATTTAGACTACTCAGAGTGACCTACATATTTAATGCAATTTCTATCAAAATTTCTTAACAGAAGTAGAAAAAAATTCTAAAGTTCATATGGAGCCACAAGCAAAAATAGCTAAAGTAATCTTGAGCAATAAGAACAAATCTGGGGCATCAGACTTCTTTATTTCAAATTATATTATAAAATTATAGTATTTTAAAAAGCATGTACTGGCATTAAGACAGACATGGAGAACCCGTGCAGTTAGAAGAGGTAACCCAGCAGTGAGCTCCACTAATGTGTATCAAAGGCACTAATAATAAAAAATGAGAAATGATAGTTTGGAATGGTGCTGGGAAAATTGGCTTTCTGCATGGAAAATTAAAAAAAAATAGACACATATGCTTTCTATAAAACTCAACCCCAAATGGGTTTAATACCCAAACATTAGACCTGCAACTGTGAAAGTCCTAGTGAAAATGGAAGGAAAAATCTTGATATTGGTGTTGGTAATGTTGGATATGACTCCCAAAGCACAGACGGCAATAGCAAAAACATATGGAATTACATCAAACTAACAGCTTTCTACACAGCATAGGAAACAATCAACAAAATGGAAAAAGAACCTGTGGAATGGGAAAAAAAAATTGAAAATTATGTATCAGATAATGGGTTAATATCTAAAGCATACAAATATATGATATATCTCCAGAACAACCACATCCACACACACACACACACACACACACACACACACACACACTACAAAATACAAAAAACCTGTTTAAAAAGAGCAAAGAATTTGAATAGCCTCTTTGCTAAACACATGCAAATGGCCGAGTCCCTAAAAGGTGATTAACATCACTAATCAGAGAAATGCAAATTAAAACCACAATGAGGTCCCACCTAACACCTATTATGATTGCTATTATTAAAATAATCACAACAGAACAAGTTTGGTGAAGATGTGGAGCAAACAAACCCTGCTGTATTGTTGGTGGGAATATAAACTAAGGCAACCATATGGAAAACAGTACGGATTTCCCTTAAAAAAAAAAAAAAAAAAAAAGAGCTATCATATCATCCAGCAATCTGTCTTTCAGCTATTTAACTAAAGGAGTTAAAATTAGAATTTTGAAGGATGTATATTCACTGCTGCATTGTTCACATAAAAACAACTAAGTGTTTCATAAGGTTGGAAAGCTATTCAGCTTTAAGAAAGAAGGAATTCTGTCAGTGACAGGGATGGATCAGGAGAGTATGGCTAGAAGTGAAATAAGTCAGACACAAAAAGATAAATACAGTATGATCTCATTCACCTAAAATTATCAAACTGACAGAAGCAGAGAGCATAGACTGGCTGTTTCCATGCACTGCGTGCAGGAGAGTGTTGGAGAGCCGATGATCAAAACTTCAGTTATGAAGATAAATCAGTTATGAAGATCTATTGTACAGCATACAGCAATTAACAGTATGATTCGGCTTCCTTAAAATTTTCTAGCAGGTGGGCAAGTACCTAAAAACGCCACTTACATGATGAGCTATAATGAGTTCAATACTGTCTAGCTTGAGGGTCAATATAAAATATAAAACTTAGCTACTCTTAAGAATAACAAGTAAGATGAGAAGTGATAGGAGTTAAGATAGTGAATAAATTGAAAGGGCAGGTTTCCTCTCTGGTGTCAGACCTGTGGAGAAGTAGGAGCTTATCTCCCTTATTCTGATAAAAAGAAAGAAACTGGGCAAATAAGACCATTGATGTTTTGGACCCATTGCAGAATTGAAGTTGTAGGACAAAGGGTTACCCAGACATCTGGACAAAATTCTTTAGAGAGACACACTATCTGACTATTTGCTTATCTCAGATCGAAGTTTGGAGCTTACGTGTAAGCTGGCAGATGTTGGAGGATTTGTTTCAAGCTGAGTGGGAAAATGGGAAGTTCTTAGAGACAATAATCGAGGTGGGCAGGAGTGTCATGGTCCCACCATCTTGGAGTCTCCCAAATGTTTTACTAATTCATAAATAAAGAAAAATAATGGTAAATGTTTGCATTTACTTGTTTTCTTAAACCCAGAAATAGTTGTGCTGCACCCTGATGGCTCAGGTGGCAAAGACACTGCATGTGGACTTTGTAAAAGCCCAAGACTTGGGTTCCTGATCAGGGATCAGGGGAAAAGCAAAATGAAACAAACAAATCACCACTGCTTCTTCCTCTCTTTGCTTGCCTGCTTTCATTCTTGACGGCCTTAATCCTCTCTTAAAAAAAGTGATTACCCTTTCCAAATCAGATTTCTTACACCTTTAGAACCCTTTACATATATATGTAAACACATATGTACACACACACGTATGTATTGCTGTTCAATGATTCTATTTCAGTTTCATGCATCCTGAAGATCAGTTCTCATTTATAACACTGTTTCGTGCAGACTTTCTTTATTTGGATTTTCTGTGGTCTCTGGGACTTTGCTCATTGATGTCAGTGTTCGCCTTAAGTTTATTTTTTAGAACAATCTTCAGTGAGTTGATTAGCCTGCTTAACCTGCCGTGCGGAATATCTCAGACTGTGGTTTAAGCACTAGGAATTTGTTTCATTATCATTCTGGAGACCAGGAGTCCGAGATCAAGGAGTCCTCTGCGTCTGCTGGGGCCTCTGTCCCTGGCTGTGGAATCGGCTTCTCTGCTGCACCCCCGGCCTCTCTGTGAGCGTGGAAGGAGCATCTCTTTCTTCTTCTAAGCACACCAGCTTTATTAGACAAGGACCCTGACGTTATGACTCCACTGTAACTCTTGGCCTCATAAAAGCCCTGTTCCCAAATACAGCCACATCAGGGCAAGGGTTTTGACATATGAATTCACTCCAAACAGTGACGTGTTAGAAACACACTCACTTGGAGTTGTCTGGAGAATGAAGCACTTATCTGCCCTTTCTGCAAATGAAAAGCATTGGCTATAAAATTCTAGGTTGATATTTATTTTCTCTCAAAACTAAAACACTAATTATAGTCTAAAAAATCCTCACTGCCTTTCGGAATTGAATGTGGCAACTGGTAATTTCCTTTGAATTTGTGACTGACAGTCTCCCCCCATATTTCTTTCCCTTTTTAATGTCTGAAGTAACTTTTTAAAAGACTTTTTGAAACCGTCGCTGCTTAAAAAACAATCCAGAGGAATCCTAGTGTGCTCTGCATCTCGTCTCCTCACATGGCGACAAGCTGCGCAGTCCTCGTGCAGCATCACAACAGAAGTGGGCATCGCTGTCCTCCCCCGAGTTATTCAGAAATCAGTCATTTAAAACGCACCCATTTATGGTTTTGAGTCCCTGTGCTCCGCGCAGTTTTCACATCCCCGTCATTCACCTGCACCAAAACAGCCAGACGTGCGACCGTCTCAGCTTAGGAGCCACGGAGAACCTGAGTCTCTCCTCACGCCCCAGCAGCTACTAATCTCAACACGTGGCTGTCAACCTCAGTATTCCATTTTATATAAAAGTGCCATATCATTTGCTACCCTATGTAAAATGGAATCAGAGGGTGTATCACCTTTGAAAATGCCTTTCCCCCCTCTCTCTATATTTCCCTCTCCATCTGTCCAAGCTGTCAGTCTTAAACCATTTACCTTGTGAAGGTCATCAGTCTCGGCTGTTTCAGGTTAGGTCATAAAGCTGCTATGAACACATATGTACAATATTTCGTGTGAGCATGAGCTTTCTATACTTTGGAATAAATACCCAAGTTGGATCATTAGATGGCGCACTGGTGTCCAGAGACTTGATACCATTTTATGTTGCTGATGTCCTCATCTGTTTGGTGTTTATTGCTGCTTTGAAGAAATTCACTAAATGAATTTCTAAGCGGAAACTAGAATTCTGGTGGTGAACATAAGGCAGTCTCTAGAGACGTCGATTTGAAAGTCTGTACACCTGAAACTTAGTATTAGAAACGAATGTTATCCATCGATAAAAAGAAGTATGTTCACTGCAGACTTTTATCTTTACTTTGTGGTTAATCTGCTCTTCTTTCTGGCATTTAACTTTTATTCCTTGTCATTCTCATATAAATCCATGGGTAGATTTATATTCCACTTTGTACTTGATATTTATTGCGTTTCCTGAGTTGAATACTTATGTATATTATCAATTCTGGAAAAATTTCAGCCAATTCTCATTTAACCATCTCCTTTCAAACCTGTTAGATGTTTCATCCTTTTCTCCCTCCAGTGCGACTTATTATTTTTTGTAGTAGAATTCTCTTGACGTACCTGGTTTCCTCCAAGGACATAAACTTGTTTCTCTCTGGTCTGCTAAGAGCTGAATGCATAATTGAAGACACTGGCCTCTCCAGGGGCCTCTTCTGATCATGTTTACTGCTAAAGCACTCAAGAAGTTTGAAGCCACTTTCTCCGTCGACAGCAAAAGCGCTGTATCATATTGCTCATCATTAAGTGTTAAAACTGCTTAGTCATCAGGACAAAGGGACATGAGCAGAAGCACTACGGCCACCAAAGTTGGTGGCAGAATGAAAACAAAATGTCCTTAGATGGTTGGACTCTCTGATGAATGTGTAAAACTCCTGCCACTTCTTGATGAAGAGAGTTCTTAATCTTGTCATCTTTTACTGAACAGATAATTGCTATTTCATTTTTATTGCAAATCTTTGGACATAGTGTTCAATAAGCTCAACTTTTCTATAAATAAAATGTCTTACACTATACCTACCTCCTTCATATATCTTCTTTTTCAGCTTGGATTCACTGTTTCATTTTCTTTTTTTCCTAAACTGACCAATTGTCAGTCATTTAAGATATACGTGCATTCTGTCTACATGTATTTTGGAGACATTTCCATACATATAGTCATATCAAGTCTCATCCAACATAACTATAATATGGAGGACCAGAAGCATTGTATACTTGCCAAAAACATCATTTGACCAGTTTCTTAGAAGACATCACACTGTGTATGAAAATATTCTAGAGAGCATGACATTGGGAAATGAAGGAAGATGTCCCTGACTTTGGTTTCAAATATCCCAGTGTGTCTGGGCTGGTTGACTCTGACAGCAGGTTCCCGTATGAAGCCCCAGCTCTCTTCTGCAGGTAGGAGTCCTTCAGGGACTAACGCCACTCTGAGGAGCACTCAGGTTGTCTAACGTCACATGAAAACAATGATTTCTTGTGCTTGCTCTGGAATACTGTCCACAGCACATGATGTCCCAAATATGTCCTTCCTTGCTTTGCTTAAGTCTTTCTTGTAGAGCAGAGAGAGTCTGAGAAACATCATTTCTCTATGCCTCTAGCTATGATTTTGCCTTATTCAAGAGTAGAGCATCCAATAAAGTCTTCACTACCTTATCTATGAAGCAATGATTAAAGAATTACTAAGAGGAACTACCAGTTAGTCTGTAGTCATAGAAGTAGAAGCAATATTGCATCAGGGATTTGAAAACATTTGATTGCCCAGACACTGGAGAGAGTTTATGTTTCCATAACATGTGAAATGAAACCTCAATCCTTGTCATGGTAATTCATAATCATTTATCTTTTGTGTTTGAGTTAAAAAAAATGTCACATTTAAATATTGTCAGGATATTAACATTTCCTTGAGAAAATAAATATGATACTTTATACAATATTCGAATATCATAATCTTAGGGGCATAATATTATGTAAATGTATTTCATTTGAAAAAAGCTGAGAAATCATGTTTTGGTCAGATATTGAAGAATTCTGAAAAAAGTTTTATAAAGTGAAAGTGATTTGACAAATGTTGACGTAGACTATTTGAAGATTAAAATTTCTTTGAAAATGAAAAAATAAAATCATCTATCTTTACTGAAAACAAATAAGAACCTATTTCTAATGAGCAACCAGGAAATAGACTATACTTGTGAAATTTACTCTGACAATGGGAAGGAGAATGCACTTTTTAAGACACCAGTGGGAACAATTTTTCTTGTAATAACCTCGAGGACAAACTATATCTTATGTGAGTTAACGGAAGCACATATAAATAGCAGTGCCTATTTCAAATGCTTATGGTTAGAGGCTGAGATATGTTGGAAATATAAGTATAAGTTAACTTTATGGATATGTCAAGTGTCTGTGAGGTAGCACATAAAATTACCTATATAACCTGGGAATACCGGCACTGGATCATGTGTCTCTGGTCTACTTTGCATACACCGTGGGATGCAGTGGTAGAAAACTACAAACCTGGAATTGATAATTTATAGATAACTTTAAAATGTTCAGAGTTAATAAGCTGAACTATCTTGAGTCATCAAATTATTATTAAAAAATATTATATTTTTTATATTTTTAAAAACAATATGAAAAGACGCTTAAATATCACCCTAGATTATATGCATTTTTACCATTAATCTGAAATAATGCTTTATGGCAGAATGAATGCATTTATGCCTGTTGGGACAAAGGAAATATTCTCCCATCCCTCTGGGATTCTTCAACAAATTAACATCAGACACATTGAAATTATTAAGTCCAAACTTAATAACATACTTATGAGCTAGAAAAAAAGAGAAATCAAGAAAACTAGCCCAATTACAATTGCATCAAAAAGAATAAAATGCCTTGGAATAAATTTAATCAAAGACATGAAAGGCTTGGACACTGAAAATTGTAAGACATTGTTTATAGAAGCACAAACCACAAAGAAATGGAATGATATTCTGTGCTCATGGACTGAAGGATTAACATTGTTAAATTTACTGTATTATCTAAAGCAATATATGATTCAATGTATATCCACCAAAATCCCAATAGTATTATTCACAGAAATAGAACCCCAAAAGAAAATCATGAACTTTATTTGGAACTACAAAACATCCTGAATAGCCAAAACAATTTTGATAAAAAAGAAAAAATGGAAGCATTATGCTTCCTGCCTTCAAGCTATGTGACAAAACACCAGTAATCAAAAAATTATGATATTTAAAAGTTTTCAGCTCACATAAATCTGTATCTTGCTGTTGATGGATTTCATAGAATAATAATTCATTAAATGTTCTATCATAGACTTCTCAGAGAAAATACATTATAAGAGTCTTGTGAAACATTTGAGAATGTTCAATTTCTATTGAAAGAGAAAATAATATATATCACACATTTGCATTCCATATTTCTGACAAGGGTTTAATATCCAAAAGATGCAAAGAACTCCATAAAACTCCATAACAGAAAAACAGGAATTCAATTAAAAATGAGAAGAGGAATTTGAGAGACATTTTTCTAAAGGGGACATACAGGTGACCCACAGGCACATGAAAAGATGCTCCTAGTCATTGTCTACTTGGGGGAAATGCAAATTAAAACAACAATGAGATATATCCTTGCACCCAAGAGACTGACTATTCTCCAAAGTCTAGAAACAACCAGTGTTGGTGAGGATGTGGAGAAAATGAGACACTTTTACACTGTTGGTGGGAGTGCACATTGGTGCACATCCTTTGGAAAACAATATGAAGATTCCTCAAAAAGTTTAAGATGGACGTCTCAAATGATGCCACTATCCCACTTCCGGATATTTCCCCGAAAGATATAAAAATACTCGTTCTTGGAAACTCATGCACCCCCATGTTTACTCCAACCCTATTCACAATAGCTAACAACTGAAAATTACCTGTGTTCATATAATATATATGGGTTCACACACACACACACACACACACACACACACACACACACAGCACATATAGTTCTAGGTGAGAATACTGACCTCTCAACTTGATCCAAAACTTAGAAATAAAGACCACAGTGTCTCCAACATTCAATTTTCCACCCAGTACTCATTTTGGACCATTGCTAGCCTACTGGACCATCACACAAGAGCAGACATTTTTAGCTAGAAGGAAATGAGAACAGCTTGTTCTTTCCTTTATTTAATTCAAAATTCATCCCAGGGTGGCCTTTTCCAGTTTGGAGAACAGATGGACCAGTGTAGGATTTGGCAGTATTCGCTCTGAGCTAAGGCTGTCAGTGACACTCACATACCACAGGGTCACCTTAGTCCCCAAACTGAGCTTTCCCCTGTCATCACAGAGGAGCAGTTGCTCTAGGATTCTCCAGAGATGCATCCAAAATGTCCTTTTCCCTCATACCTGGTGAGACTTCCGCTTATAAACTAGATGTTTTAAGTTTTTAACTTTCTGATAAATAAAAATATGAGTTAATGTTCTGAAATTTTCTGGTAAAAAATACAAAAGTTCTTGCACACCAGACCCACTGAACAAATGACTAAAATATAGGAATGATGATATCTGGACGTAGAGCTACGTCTGCCTCCTTCTCATGATTTACTCTCACTTTGCATGGGTTCAAAGTTCAATGTGCCGCAAATCTACATTCATCTTCCTGGAGAGAATGAAATTGGAGAGAACAGTATTTTATAAAAGGAGCTATAAAGTGGACAATTTTTAAATAAAAACAAAGGTGCAGAGAAGGCATACATTCAGTGGTTTATTCCCTCTGTTTTTTGCTTATTTTCTTCAGACTAATTATTTTCTGCTCTTGTAGTTTTAAGACTGCTAGTTAGTTCTGTTGCTGTAACTGTTCAGAGTGTGTTATAAGTGTGCTTCTCTGTGGAAACTCAGCACAATTTCTTGGAATGGTCATATCAACTTTAATCCTGGAAGAAATAACTAGCTGATTCTAGATGGTTTGCAATATGTCCTGCCTGCAATTGTTTTTCTCCAGTTTTTCCTGTGATAAAATCTGTTCTTGAAATCAATACAGGTGATAGCACAGCTGTAAGAGAAAGTGTACATCTAAGGACATCTCAGGAGGATAAGGACTGCCAGAATCCTGTGATGAAGGGGTCTTCATTTTGAAAGAATATCAGGTAGAGTTTTCTGAGATGGTGGCATCCAGGCCAATGCTGCTATAAAGCATCCAGAGTGGATGAATCCTTTGCCAAATCACACAAGTGACCTTATTTCTACAGTGAGTTCAGGATGGAAAGTCCCTTATAAACCAAATCTCAGCCACCCCTGTATCTAGTTCAGTGTCCCGTGCCCAGTAACTCATTCATTGCAAAAAATAGTATCAAAGTTTGTTCACAATTCTAGTACATCACCTAGGAAAGTGTTTTCCTCCATTTTGACAAATGTATTTAGCAAATATATTTAGTGTTCAATCACATAGTACAAATCTAAACTTGGATGACAAATAGCTTATAAACACTCAGTGTCTGTGAAACATTCTTAATAATAACTTATCCAGTCTTCCATTAACCAGCACTTCTAATTTACTCATAATTCATTAATAGGCCAGTCTCAGGTGGTTTAGGAACACAGGTTTAGAGTTTTCAACAGCAGTGAAAAATTAGATTATGCTACATGGAAGGGTAAAGTTTATTTGATTTCCTTTAATTCTTTGCTAATATCTCAGCCCAGCCTATACGGAGACTTCCCCATTTTCAATTAAAAAGCATCCTTTTTAATCCATGCAGGTGTACACACTACTAAATTCTACCTGACCTGGTGTATGTCTTTTTTTACTACTAGTAGTCAATTTTAAGATAGTTTTAGTTTTATAGAAAAATTGAATGCATAGTTTCGGTATATCACAAGTTTCCTTATTTTTAGCACCTTGCGTTGGTGTGGACATTTGTTAAAACTGATAAACAGATTTTGGTGTATTAGTAATCATAGCTTCTAAGTTACATTGGTATTTCTTCTTTATGTTAGCAGTTTTATGGGTCTTGACAAATGCGTATTCTTCATGCTGTATGAATGGTCCACACCATTACTAAAGTATAAAAATAGCTCACTGTTTTAAATATCTCTTATGCTCAATGGTTCATCTCTCCTTCTCTCCCCCCAACCCTCAGCACCACTGGTATTTTTGCTGTTATGGATTTATAATTTCCAGAATTATTTATAGTTGGAATCAGAGAGTGTATAGTCCTTTCAGACTGACTTCCTTCATTAACAGAGTACACTTGTCTGTCTTTTTATGAATTGAAAGCTTGTATTTACTGTGGATGAATATTAGTGAAGGTAATGTAGTTTATTGGTCTAGACATCTATTGAGGACATCATAGTTGCTTCCAAGTTTTTCAAAATTAACACTAAAGCCACGGTGAATCTTTGTCCAGGATTTTGGAGTGGCCATATGTTTTCAGTGCGAGTAACTACCCAGGAGTCTAATGACTGGCTCATATGGTAAGAGTGCTTTTAGATTTGCCAGAAACTTCCAGGTCATCCTCCAAAGTGGTGTGCTGTTTCGCACCCCCATCAGCAATGCCTGGGAGTTCCTGTCACCCCACATCCTAGTCTGTGCTGCTGTGTCAGTGTCTTGGATTGTAGCCACTCTAACTGGTGTGTGCTGATGGCTCGCTGATGCTTCCTCTTGTATCTCTGCAAGGACAGAACACTCTGAGCACGTTTTCAGTGTCGTCATTTGAGTGTCTTCCTTGTTGAGGTGTACTTCAAATCCTTATGACCTATCTTTATTGGAATTTTGTTTTCTTATTGTTGAGTTCTTTGTCTATTTTAGGTATAAATCCTTTATCAGATATATTTTCCAAATAATTTCTTCCAATCTGTAGTTTGTCTTTCCACAGCAGATGCCTTTAATTCTGATTAAATTCAAATGTCGTGTCAACTTATCTTTGATGGAAAGCTCATCACAAACCTATGGCCACCTCATTGCATCTCATGTCATCTTTTAGTGCTTCTAAAGAGTGCATTTTATATTTAAGTCCGTCTCATGAAAGGTATCTTGTGCCTAGATTTTTTTTTTTTTTGCCTGTGTGTTTCCAAGTGTTTGAACACCACTAGGTGCAAAGACCATCCTTTGTCTAATGAATTGCCATCGCTATCACGTCAAAGATGAGCTGACTGCAAGCTCATGGCCGCATTCTGGTCTGCGCGATGCGCCCCGTCGCTCTGTCTGTTCTTCACCAGCCCCAGGCTTCTGCGATCACTGCAGCTTATCGTGGATCTGGATGTTGACAGTGTCAGTTCCTAACTTTGTTCTTCATTACTTGGTTGGTTCTTTCCAGTCCTTTGCTCTTCTGATATAAATTTTAGAATGTTTGTTAATGTCCACAGTAAATTGGTACTTTGAGATTACATCGAATTGCATCTATCAAACTGGGACAAACTGACATCTAACAATATCGAGTCATCTTAAAGGACTCTTTTCTCTTAGAAAATGGTCCATGGTTGCCATAAAGGGAATGATCTGATTAAATAAAGGTTTGAGTTCCACAGAGTTGATTTTCTGACTCCACAAGCTGCCGCTTTGACACCTTTTTCACACCATACTTCACTTCACACATACCTTCTAAACCAGCATTTGGTTACTGAAATCATTTCCTCTTTTATTTTCATTTCCTTTACTCACTTTAATTCAAATTCAAGACATTTTTGGACTCCAGCTTTTTTTGTTTTAACCAATTTCCATCTCTCTTCATTAGGATAATAGGTTTACACATAATTTATTGAAAACAAGTGTCGTATTCACTGATTGCAATCTGTTATACTTTCGTCCTGAATCATGATAACTGGGTCTACAACATCCTTTTTAAAATGTTCATACATGATCATATTGAAAAAAGTAAGATGATGGCAGTAATGGAAGACATTCTGTGATTAAATCTTTAGTGGTGTAATATACTGTGAGTTGTTTATTAAGTTATCTTCGAGCCTTCATTTCAGAGTAAACCAGAAAAACCAAGAGAGGAGTTGTGAAAAAAATCATCAAAGATAAATTCTGAGTAAAATAACTCATTCTGTATCCATAGGAATCATAATAAAAACTGACTGCATTAGTTTTCATACTGCCCATTTTCACAAAGCACGAGTAGTATAAATAATCAACTAAATAAGTTATATATATATGTTGGAAAATATATTAAAAGCATTCTATGATGTACAAGATCAATCAATTAATATTTTATCATCCTGATTCTTTTGAACCATGTACAATGTCTGTCTCATTGTTTAGGTCTCCTCTGAGAGAATTCATCAGAATTTTCAGGGTACATATTCTTCACTTGTCATATTGCATTTTTGGCTAAGTATTCAATTTTCTTTGAACAATCATAGACAGCATTGTGCGTTTAATTATGGTTTCTACATGCTTTATATTTGTGTGTAGAAATGAATGTGGTTGCTATATGTTAGTCTTTATTAGTGCAGCCAAACACTGTAACATTGTTGAGTCTTTGTATATTTTAGATAAAAACATTGGATCTCCATATTCAAGAAAACAAGTTTTATATCACACCAGCTACAGGAATTAAGTCAAAATGATTAGTCTTAATTATATTCATGAAAACTAGAAACCCTCTGGAAAAAGAGTAGAAAGTCTGTGACCTTGAGTTAGGCAAAGATTTCTTAGATATGACACTGAAAACACAATCAATAAAATAAAATATCGTAAATGTGGCTTCACAAAGTGACACATTCTGGAATAAAAATGTAAAAATTTCACACTTCAAAAGACATGTCAGAAAACAGAAAGATGAGCAACAGACTGAAAAAGTATTTGCAAAGTATGCATCAGATAAAGAATTTTTGTACAAAATAGAAAAGAATTCTTGGAATTTAATTGTACATAGATAAAAATGCAAAGACAAATGTGTGTGAATAGACACTTCACTAATAAAGACATACAAATGTGAAATAAGTTCACAAAAAGATACTAAAGATCACAAGCTATAAAAATGCAAGGTGATTTCACAAATATCATTAAATATATACTAGGATGGCAAAAATATGGATGACTAACAAGTCCCACATATTGAAGAGTTTAAGGAAACTTTATCCATTGTACTTGGGATTTAAACGATACAATGATACCTTAGAAAAATTTTTGATAATCTATTAAAAACTTAAATACAGATACCGTACTATCTAGTAATTCGAATTTTGAGTTTCCAATCAAGAAAAAAGAAAAATACATTCACACGAAGACTTGAATGTGAATGATCATAAATAGCATATGTCCTATTAGACAAAGATGATGACATGAATCTATCAAGTTATTAATGGATAAACAAAACCTTATATACCCAAAAAATGAAATACTGCCCAGCATTAAAGAGGAAAGAAACACTGAATTCTGGAAAAATATGGATGAACCCAAAAATAAAGTATACTAAGGAAGTCACACACAAAAATCACAGACACTTTTTCTCTCCACAGAGGTAGAGGCTGTATTTGTTATAAATTATCAAGAGGGGCATTTATTTAGTGGAGTGATGTGACTGTTTTGAAATTGAATTCAGTGATGTTTGCATAGCTCTATAAATCTACTAAAACTCATAAAATATATGCTAAAAATTGTTAAATTTCCTGAAATGGCAATTAGGCTTCAATATGGCTGCAAACACAAGCAATATGTTATTCAGGGAGACATATATATATATGCAAATTTCATTAAAATGTCCATAGATGACTAAAAATTGATTGTAGTCATTATCTCTAAAGAAGAAAGCAGTTAGTGAGAAATGACAGAAATTGCTGGATACTGTAATTATAAATTGCATTTATGAACCTAGGTCTGTGGATATGAATTTATAGCATTGTGTCTTTGTGTCTACTTGACTATCTTGATGCTATTTTTCGCAGGACAGCATGAAGTTAAGTTGTGCCACATTTTATAATAAAGGCACATACAAACTACTTTAGAAGCTCCTAGAAAAAAACAACTGTCTCTTCTGGAAATTCAGAAGACATTGGGTTGAATTATCTAATATAAAATGATGTGTATAATACATGGCATGCTGTTACACAAGATGAAATTTCTGCTGTCTTTTCCCTTAATTTACCACTTCATAGGTGTTTGGATATTTATGCCTCTCCATTATGAAAGTTTTATTTTTCATTTATGATATATTTGATATGGTATTTATTCCATCATTTCTATAGGAATGTAGGTCCTGAGTGAAAATAAAAGGAGCATTGGATATATTATCTGTTCATAAATTTGAAATTTCCTCTGAGTATAGAACAGAAAGGAAACCTGGTATTTGATCAAGATGATGGGAAGTACATCTATCTATTTCTTGCTTTGGAAATGGTGTGTTTGATTTTGTCCTCTGGATTTCTACTTCAGAATCGAATTAGGACATCACAAAAGATGCGGATTAATAGACTAAGAAAAAAGGTGAAATGGAATAGAGAGCAGTCACGACTAGACACAATCAATGCAAGATGTAGGCTCTAAATCAGGGAGACTTGGTAACAGGATATCAAGAAGGATTAAAATTGTCCCCAGTGTGGAGACTGGTTAACTTGGTGCAGATCATTCTTTCCGGAGCCGAGGGGGCCAGACTCTCAGTACTTACACCTCTAGAGCTTAAGTGTACAAGAAATATTGACTTGACCAAGTGTTTGTGTGTCTGGATTCCCAGGCTTATTTCAATTCTGACTTGGGAATAGAATGGTATTGGTAGCCTCCTCATTGCTTCTTGTTTTCTGTTTTTGTTTTATTCCCAGAAAGAAATCTGAAGACTGTTACAAATATCAAAAGAAGAAGGCTTGTGTATGCAACAAAGATGTGAAACTAGAAGACTGGCTGGACACACATGTCATCTGAAAACTAGAAAAGAAAATCTATCCATTTTTAAAAATCCAGATTTTTGCATTTTACCAATACTGACATTATATAAACCCACAAAACTGATGAATGAATATTTGTCTATTCTCATGCTGATATTTGACAAATATTCCTTATGTCTTCTAGCATCTCTTTCAACGCATAAAATCAGAATACGATGAGTATCACAGCTCTTGAATTTTTTATGGCAGTATTTTCAAAACTGTTCTGTATGACATTTGTTTTATCAAATGGAAATTGATTAATTAAAACTTAACTTAAAAGCTAGGTGTTTTTTGTTCTTTTTTTTCAAATAGCTCTACTTAGAGCCCACAGTATACAAATGGGTATCAAGAACATAGAAAGGAGAGTTGGTATTAAATTTGATTCTCAAGCTTATTTATATATTTATCTCAAGATTATTTACCTCTTAAAGAGTATTTCCCAGAACAAATACTCACAGATTGAGATATATATGGTCTCATGAACTTTGATAATGTTTACTGTCCTTTTTTCACAAATTGAAATTTCAGATTTTCTGCTATTCACTAAAACTGAAACCTAGAATTAAAAGCTTAAACTATCAGATTTATAGATCTTTTTTCTCCTTGAATATTTATTCTCACTTCAGTTTTCCTCACCAATAAGTCACTGAATTATCACTGTTACTACTTTACCTCTGCCTAAATGGAGGTACTACCTTAATTTTCAGTCCCACCTAATTTTCAGTCCCACCTAATTTTCAGTCCCACCTAATTTTCAGTCCCACCTAGCTGTGTTAGGGATGGTCTGTTCTCTGTGAAAACAGTCCACTAGACTAGAGATTTTGCTGGATAAGAAGAGAGCTGGTTCAGTGAAACGCTCTATGAACCATAAACTCTTAAGGAACTTGGCCTGGTAACCGGCCCAAACTCTTTCTAGTCTGGCAGATACTTGACCCCTAGCTCCCAATCCTGAGATGTCTCTCTTGACATGCACTGATAGGTATGCAAAACACTCAGACACTCCAGCCTTCTTCCACACCCCCAGACAGGATATCTGTTTGCAGTTGTTCATATTTTGTTGATCAGAGTTCCTTGGACTGGGGACTCATTAAACTTCCATCACACTGGAAAGTCTTTAACCCCCATCCATTATCACTAAAAACACAAAGTGACAGCCAGCAGCAGGCAGATAATTAGCAACTCAAGACAGAAAATTTTGACATATCATTTTGCTTTTGTTATGTACCATCTGACATTAACAATAAATCTGCAGTTATTTGTTTTGATTACTTACATGTACTGTCTGTGCCTTGGCCTTTGATAACTTCTTTACACTGTGTATCGTGAGTACCTAATCATGCTCCTTCGAAATGATCCTTGTCACACTGCCGGATAGAGTACCCGGACTTGTTTTGATGGAACAGCCTGCTCTAAACTGGTTTCTGCAAAGCTTCTAATTGGCTTTGATATGAATCATGTCTCCTTCAATTTGAATTCCAATCAAACAGAAGATGTTATATTGAATTTGAATACCATTAGGTCTAATTCAGTTGTAATGGATTCTCAGACTGTTGATTTGAATATGCAGTCATTTTGACGGTAGCCATTAACATACTTAGAGTTTAATATATTCAGGCTTTGTGGAACCAAAGTAATTTTATATATATTTCAATTTTTCCACCTTCATGTATTATATTTGACACTGAAAGAAGAAAAGAAGAACAAAACACCCACAAAGAACAGTGACGGTCTGATACGTTTAAATATCATTAAATCCACATACATCCAGAATGTAATGCTGCGGGAATAAAATGAGTCATGAAATGTAAATGATGGATGCATTAGCGAGCTGTGATTCTTGAGACAGGCAGTACAGGATCCACAAGTGAACTGAGAGCTAGTTCTCAATCCCGGTCACCTTGTTTACAATCACAATCAGGACATTCTTCAAGGAATAGAGAACTGAATATTGTATTTTTCTACTCCACCTCTTGTGCTAAACTACTTACCTCCCTTGAGGCAGAAGACAGTGAACCCTCATGGTTCTGGTTATAAGCAATAACCAGACACCCTGCCGCCCACCGCATCACCGAGTGTCCTTCCTATTGTCCAGTGTGCTCCGCCACCCTGTGCCCCCACCCATCACATTCCCTGTTGGTCACCTAAGTTCTGTTGCAAATGTTTCAGAGTTGGTTCTGTTTCATCTGTTCCTTTGTTTTGTCTATTCACTTTCCACCTGTTACCAGGCCACGTTCCTTAAGAGTTTATGGCTCATAGAGTGTTTCACTGAGTTTATGGCTCATAGAGTGTTTCACCAGGGTGTGTTATTCTACAATAAAAAATGAATTAAAAACAATAATAATACCATAAAAAAGAAAGAATAGGTAAATCACTTTGTTCTTTAAAGTTACTAATAGAATTCTTGGTAGCTATCTCTAGTAAAAAGAGAAAGCATAAATAGACATTATCAATCAGAAAGAAACACAATGAGGGATAAAGGACAAGCTAACAGAATAATGTGAGATTAATACATGCAATAGAGCAATTCAGAATAGAGAAGATTCCCTCCCTATCAAAAGCAACCTAAAAAATTCATCCCCCAAAAGAGAGGATTACTAGATGGATCATCAGAAGAAGCAAGTGGGAAATGGGCTCAAGGTGAAAATTCTGCAGGAACAGGAAGCATGACTGTTTCCATATTTAAAGAACAGACACTGAACAGCATCATTTTTATTGTACTTCAGAGAACACCAAGATAGCAAAACAACCTACAGAATGGAAGAAAACTGTGAAACATAAATCTGATTAAGGATTTGCATCTGTAATATATGAAGAGCTATTGCAACTTAATAATACATCCAAATATTTTTAATGGGTTAGTCATCTCAATGACAGTTCTTCAAAGAATACATATAAACTAACGGCCTCTAAACACATAAAAAGATGTCTTACGTCACTTGTCATTAGGTAAACACAGGTCAGAATCACAGAGATACCACTTCTCCACATTAGAATAACTATCATGAGAGCAAACCATTAGTACTAGCGAGTGAGTGGAGACACCGAGATGCCCACTCACTGCTGGTGGGAATGCAACCTGGTGCAACTGCCATGGAGTCCAACAGCTCCTCAAATGCTTATAGCACAATCATATGATCCAGCAAATTTACTCCAAAGCATACAGCACAAAGAAAGAAACAGGTCCAGACCAAGCTTGTACCTGGATGTGAATAGCAGCACTATCCATAACAGCCTCCAAGTGAAAACACCCCATGTGCCATCATCTGGTGGTTGGATGAATATTTAGCAATATACTATAACATGGATGTGCCTTGAAAACTAAAGAAGTAGAAGTCAGACACAAGTGATTACATGCTGGATGGTTCTTATTTTAAGAACTTAGTGGAACAGACTCATCTACAGAGGTAGAATGTAGATTGGTGGTTGGGGAAGGGGTGTGGAAGGGTTTGATGTGAAGGTCAAGTGATGCGATGTGAACATATCTTTGGGGGTAATGAACATGTTCTAAAATGGAATGTGGGAACGGTTACATAGATACACAAATATACTGAAAGACATTGAAGTTTACACTTTAAATATCTGATTGTATGGTATGTAAAGGACATCTCGTAAAGCTTTTAACATCCAATTATTTGCAGTATTTCACATCTTAGATCCAAAATGAAAGTTTCCACTACGTCAAATCCCATTGCAAACTTCCTAACTTAAAACATAATGGAATAGGGATTTGAAAACTGTAAGGTTGTGTGACTTTTGATGATGGGTGAATATAAAGTAATATTAGCAAGTAAAATCCAGGAATGTATAAAAATAACATCTTGTAACAAAGCAAGGAATTCGAGAAGGATGATCGCAGTTTTTTAACCTAAGATAGCATAAAATTAACAGAAAAGAACTGAGGTGATCAACAGGGACTGGGGCAGGCGGGACAAATGGTGGTGGAGCCCACTGAACAATGAGGAAGAACACTTGGTGATTTGGTGGAGGGCAGATTGTGTCAAAATATATCTGAGTACATTCAAATTAATTAATACATGGACCACTATGCATAATTACCTTTTTTTCACTTTGGTAATGAACACACTTAAGGCAAACTCTCTTGGCACATTTCAAATACACAATACAGAAATGCTAACTGCAGTCACCATGCTGCACATTAGTTCTCCAGAGCTTGCTCATTTTGTGACTGAAGGTGGGACTCAGCTCCCTCCCCACCACGTCTCTGGTAACCAGCACTGCACACGTTAAATACATTCAATTTTATTAGTCAGTTATACATCAACAAGAGTAAAAATTGAGTATGTGAATTCAAAACAAAAATAAAAAGAATGAAAATTCTACTAATAGAATAAGTAAGGATATTTTTGTTAGGCTTCATTTCTTAACATCTGTTTAATATCCATTGCTTTAAGACCTCTTGACCAAATATTATGAATAATCCATAAAGTGTTCTTCAAAGAATGTTCTGTTGGTCAATAGTCAATTTTTAATACTTAAACTATTAAGTAGCTACCTTTGGCAAAGAACATTTCAGGATCTGTATGAATTCTTTAATGTCTGTATGAGCTCACTCATTTTAATTGTGTTCCTCGAGTCAGTAATTTAAAATTAAATTCCCTGATGTGGATCTTTGAATAAAGAGAAGAAATAAGGACAGAAAAGAAAGGTAATGAGAAAGAGCATGAAAATTTTACAGTAAAAATATAATAAGCTAAAAGTGGTATGGAATTGGAAAGAAAATAATTATAATAACATTTATTTACCAAACACAATAAAAAATTCTTTCTGAATGCAAAGAGTAAAGCCATTTCTATTAGAGACAAGAATTTCTCAGATGAAATGTCTATTGTGAATACAAATTAAAATTTTCATTGCAGTTTTGACAAAAGCAAATAAATGAAAAATAATTGTAAATTACAATAGAAGAAATATTTTTTGCATTTGTTATAATTAAGTAGCTAGACCTTCTAGTAAATTATAATAGCCTCACTAAATTAGTTACAGTGCAAAAGAAATTGAACTTTATGAGAAAAAACAAATTACCTTTTTTCTGCTATGGCCTGATACAGCTAGGTAAACATTAGAAAAGTCATTTAAAAAACCAGTTAAATATACAAAATGTATTTTAAATGTAGTTTAACAGTTAAAATATAAAACATTTATGCTAATATTTAACTAGCTAAGATATACAACATTTATAAAGACAAGAAATAAAGAGATTAAATGACACATACTTGATTGTAATATTTTAAAATGTAGACATGCAAAATTCATATCTAAAAATTAATTATTTAGATTTCTGATTCTAGTAATAGTAAATCCATGTATTTTTTAGAAAATATAAAGATAAACATAAAAATTCATGAAGTTGTATATTTATGTCTTATATATAGTCTATATAATATATAAATTGAATATGTGTAGATGACATATGACAGATGGACAGGTGCATGTTAGTCAAACTAGGTGGAATCACACAACAAACATTGGGACAGAGGTGAGCTTTAAAGCAATTCCAAATTGTTTTGAATTCACATACTCAATTTTTACTCTTGTTGTTGTATAACTGACTAATAAAATTGAATATATTTAACGTGATCAGTATTTTGTACTGCTTCTCTGCGTAGGAAGTTCCCCAGTATATAGGCACTGGGAATTATAGATCCTGACATTAGACCCCTTACCATCAAAAGATGAACAGTATGTGGTAAATGTGGAATTGTACTCACTTTACAGTGCAAACACCCTCAATGTGCACCATGTGAAAAGGGCTTTCAAATGAATAAAAAAAAACCTAAATCCCTGCAAAAGATCCCCCCAAATATATATTATTGAGATTTATTAACCAAAATGGCAGTCATTAATTATAGCACCCAAAGTGAAAATTATTAAAGATTTATTTCAAATGATATGTGGATAACCGAGAAATTAAAACTTGAAGATTTTTTAAGAATTAAGTATTTAAATACATGGAAAACATTTCATATTCATTTGTTAGAAGATGCATATATAGAGATGTCAATCTTTCCCAAATTGCTCCATAAATTAAATGAAATCCTAACCAAAATTTCAGCGTGCATTTTGGAGAGAATCTATTAAGTCTGTCTAATAAAATGGCTTATATATTCACATACATTTTAAAACATGAGAACAAATTTTAGGAGCTAAGCTTTCTGAGAGCAACATTCAATCAAAAGCACACTGATCATGATGCTATGAATTTTTGCAGAAACACCGACATATTGACTGTAGAATACAAGTGAGAGTCCATACATTGATATGCACACATGATTAAACGACTTTCCACAGACGTGTCAATGTGGTTCTGTGGAGAAGAGCAAGTCATTTCATCAAGTGGCTCTGGATGGCTGTGTGTCAGTACATCGCACTATATCCTTGGTAATGAAATGAATAAACTGGTTAGTGTGCTAATTATTACAAAACAATTGCATACAACTGATCTTTGGCCTATTTGTAAAAATTAAAACAGAAAATATGGGTTTGACTACTATGTCTTATACATACACACACACAAGCTGAAAAATAAAATTAGCATGTATTGGACACTGTTAAAAGTAAAACTTGTTCTTAGTAAGTTACAATCAATAAAATAGAAAGGAAGGCACCACTTGACAGAGTATATTCACAAATACATACATGACAAAGGACTTGTACTCATTATATATAAAAGACCCTTACAACTCAATAAGCAGAATACATACAACCCAATGTAAAATGGACTGTAAATCTGAATAGCCTACAAAGAATACATGCAAATGTTGAGTAAGCTCCTTCAGTGATACTCAACATCATTAGTCATCAGGGAAATTCAAATAGAAACCTCAATAATATTCCACTAATCATCTACCAGAATGATTAAAATTAAAAACAGCAATCAGCTCTCACACAATTTTTAACTACATAAAATTTTAGACCCACATTGTAAAAACAGTTTGTGGTTTATCATGTCAATAGGCACCTACCATCTGTCCTAGACATTCTTTTCTAGATGTTTACTCAAGAAAAATTTAAAAGTACATCTCAACAAAAGCTTGCACATGAATGTTTGTAGCAGTTTTAGTCGTAATCACCCCAAACTGGAAACAGTGTGTCTATCAACAATGGAGAGAAAACATGATGGGATAGACTTAGATTGGAGGACAGCTACTAATAAAAGGTAACACACCATACATAGAAGATGTACAAATATCATAAGCAACATGCTGGAGGAAAGAAATCAGACACAAAAAGCAAAATTAGTTTACAGTAAGAGTAAGCATTTTAATGCTGAACCAGGGCAGTATGTGCTTGGGAGACTGACTTCAACAAAGGACTCTGTGGGAACATAGAAATGTTCTGCATATTGTCTGATTATACAAGTATATAAGATTGCCAGCTCATCAATTGCTCAGTTAAAAAGATGTCCTTCATTGTATGTAATTTTAAACCTCAATTTTTTAAAAAAAGGATCGTAAGACATGGAATGGCAATATGCCTTCTCTTCCCTACCTATTATTCTCCATCTGCCCTAACCTGCCTTGTTTTCCAATAGAACTAATCATCATCTGACATATCGCATATTTGACTTATTCAGCTTGTAACGTCTCCACCATATAATGTTAGCCCTCCAAAAGCAGGAATATTTGTTCGAATCGAACATTACGGAACTCCATCTTTAAGAACATGAATCTTAAATAATTTAATAATAAATGTTGGTTTGATGTAAATTTTCTTTCTCATTCTTTCACATTCTTCAATCTTATTTCCAAAGAGGCAGGTCATCAAGCAGATATTTTAGAATGCCTAGTATTCTAGAATACTGACATGAAAACAGTAATAACAATATCTGGACATAATATTCATAATTACAAAAAATGTCACACAAAAACTTCACATTTAAAACTAAGAGAACGTTTAGCTGAAGCTGAACTCTTGATATTTCCTTTCTTTGCTCCTTGTTTAAACGTCAATGAGATTATCTAGTCACATTCAAAATTACAATCTTTCTTTTGTAGAATCTGTCTAAAGTCAATTTCACAGTTCAGTCAAATTTAGCATAAGAAATGGTGACAAAGAAGTCAGTCTAACAGCTGTGAATACTACTTTTCTGCTCCCTGTATTTTACTTTATGAAGTCAATCATCTGTCTTCCTTTTTCAGATCTTTAGGATGTAAAAGGAAATGTCACTGTGACAGAATAGAAATAGAAAAAGGCCGTTGGTGAGCCACAGATTTGTGACTTTCATTTCCAGAAACCCAAGAGTCAAGCGTACCAGCACCATAAACACTTTCCTTCAAAATTCCTTTACTAATCAAGGGTTTATGCGGGACACCATTGAAGAACAGTTTTGTACATACAAACTGCTTGTCCTACAGCAGGTTTAACTTCACATCACCAAACTCAAAAGCATTGAAATGATTTTGCTAATTCCTGAAATTTAATGAAAGCTTCTACCTCCAAAGTAATGCTCTCATTTGCAGAGGATGGCTGTATGGAACAGTAGGTTGATGTGCTTATTTCAAACTACTGTCGAAGTCCATGGCATTGAGTAGAAGTCATAACCTAGGTAAACATTCATTAATACATTAAAACAAGACAAATTGTCTTTTCGGTTTGCTCTGTCTTAGGTGGGAAGAGCTGATTTTGATATAGAGAGACTAAAATACCACAATATAAAATTTTGTTGTAGTGCAGGAAAATAAAATACTCTTTTGTTTTAAACACTTGTTTGCAAAAGGACTCACGATTCTTTCTTGAGCCCAGAGACCAACCAAACGTCTTGGTAAAAGGAATACACTATAAACGTTACACACTGTCACAGCTAAAGCAGAGATATTTCATAGGCTTTTCAAAATGTGACTTTATTGCTAAGAAAGAAATGTTTTATATTGAAACTGGTGAGGGCAAATCAAATCTCTCTCTCAGAATTACTCCTTCCTGAATACCCAGGAATAAATTTTAAGGAGTATTGGCACAGTGGGTCACTGATACTCACCAGTCTGACAGAGACTCTGTTTACACAGATGTGAATATCTGACTGTCAGGAGGTGCCGCTGCTTTATAGAAATGAGATGGTCTCACAGAGCACTAGAAACCCCGTAGGGGACAGGCAGTGTATTTATTTTGTAGAGAGCGAAACCGCATTTTCCTCAATCTCTGAAGTGTGTCTTATATGAAACTATGAAAAGACATCCTGCATTACTCAGAACAGCTATGAATTTTTAAAGTCTTCTGACTTCATTTAAAATTCATTTAATTTGTCACCAGGTTCCTCATCATTTCTTTTCCTTTTATCTCCTTCTTAGGATTTTCTTATTTTTGCTTTCACTGTGAGCACATATTATTACTTGTCAAATCAAAGTCCTCCCACTGCTCAGCTTTACTTTGCATCAGAATACTTACACCGACCTTCCACCCAACTTCCTAATTGCTCCTGTTTCTCTGAATTTACTGATTCAACTTAACTGCTTCTCCATCTTTCCAGCCCCAGTATAATAACATAATTCCTGGGGGCCACTGCTCCACTCTCTCCTGCCGCAGTGCACAGTTCTCCAGAACGCCTCCCATTTCCATCTGCCAGGACCTCAGAGAGTTTGTCTTTTGCGGTTTAAACATCTGTATCCATACACTGGGCTGAAAAATATTTAGAAAGACCCCCCTCATCTTCAGGACAAGCACCATCACCCGTCCACTCACCCCAACACACTCCTCTTTCCCCTCAAATAATTCACATGCTTCTGTCCTCTTCCCACAGATTTAGTTTAAGCCTTTATCTTCTCTCACTTGGACATAAAGTTCTACTTTCTCCTCTATCTTCATCCCTTTTGACTCTTTCAAACTGACCTCAGACTAATAATCATAATATCCTAGTCTCATTTTATTAGTTTATGTTAAATGAATCTTTATATTCAGGAAACATCTCTAAAATATCCATCATACCCAAGCTACTTACAGGTTTCATACCTATGCAAGACCTGCCTTAATTGATCTTTACATGTACTTTCCAAGAACACAAACTACTTAAATACCAGGAAATACATTAGCTCTCTGGTGCCTTCTTCCCATCTTCTTTTCTCTACCTGGAGAGCTCCACCTTGATGCTATCCTCTCTTCAAACTTGCACGCCCATCCTTCAAATCCCATCTCTAAGAATATCTTCCTTGCTAGGTCTGTCTGTGGGCTCCCAGAAGATACACGCTGTATAAAAAAGGCTGAGTCATGCTGCCACACATTTTGTTTAACCATCATCTTGTTTTTAATTATCAAACATTCTGTTCTAAAAAACACAGTTTTTTTTCCTATTGGGAATTTCCTGTAGTTAAATCTATGCTTATGACAATCCTAAAGGACCACGATTTAGAATTCTGTTTTCTTATCATTAACCAGTTATCTGACTAATCTGCCAAAATGTATTTGTCTCAAAATATGGACAAGATGCTAATGAATTCGTGTAGCCTTTCTAAAACATTTTCAATGTAGCGCAATATTTACTATTGGCTTAAAATATATGCAATAGATGTAAGACCTGGATTGGTGTTTCAGAGTGAAAATTGTAGTTGAGTCAGTAGCATTATCTACCCCTTTTCATTTTGAATCTTTCTTATTTTTGATTATTTGTATCTATAGATTTTAAACAAAATTTTCTACAAAAGAAAAATACGTTACAAATAAGTCACTATCCATAGAATTTAAATATTTATTATTAGCTTGATAATAGTTCAAAGTCCTCAGAATCATGATTTTCAGAGAGCAGTTGTAAAAATGGCCAATTAGATGCTGAGAAAGGTCAAGGATGATGGATTCTCTCACAGTTAGTCTGATGGTAGGAGACTGAAAACATTCAATCTGGGTGGTTGAATAAGGGATCTTTAGGACAGTTTTGTTACATACATAGCCAGATGCTTGCAGTTAAAAAGATTTTTGTTGACATATTTCCAGTTATACTGCAGGTTGAATATAATGGAACAGCACCAAAGGATTAATTACATTAGGCATATGAATGCTAGTCCCAGATTTTCTATTTACTAGTTCTGTGACCTTGGCCAAGTTAATTACACTTAGTGCTCTTGATTTTCTTCTCCCAAATGATGAAGATGGGTTTGCCCTTTCTCTTTGGAATCATTGCGAGAAATTAATATAAATGCAGTAGGTTACTTAGTAAATGCCAATATGCAGCACAAGTGTAAGGACTTATCACTTATGTGCCTGGCTAGTACTCATCATCTTTCCCCAACCTTCCCCTTGTCCTATGCTCCCTTTGTTAAATTAAAGGCCTCACTCTATGATTTGCTGGTTGAAAAATGCATCACCTTCCTCCTCCTTGTCCTTCCTCACCTGCATCAATTCAGATTCCACTCATTTCAATTAGGTCTTGACTATCAATCAAACTGTTCTCATCTCACATCTTTCCACTCTACAGACAAAGCTCCTTTAACACTCTCATCGTTCCCTGAAGGCCTGCTGACTGGTGTTGTAGGTGGCCATTTCTCCTCTTCCAATTTATTGTCAAAAGTGGCAGAAATGTTTCCCACAAACACAGATTTCCATCAAACAACACATAACTTTTCAGACTCCAAAGCTCTTCACAGGTTGACCATGTATAGTCAGACACTACTTGAGTAAATGGTAATTCTATCCACCCATTGCACCCCGCCTGACGTCAGTTATACCCAAGACTGTTCAAGTTTTCAGATTATTTCATCTGCTGGCACCCTGTGTCCCTCTGCTGTTTAGGGATGCACCACCATCTCCTAAGCTCACATTCTCCCTCCGAGTTTCTTCTAGGTCTCTGATAGCAGAACTCTCCCTTTCTCTTCCTTCAGAATATTTATCTGTGTTCATTTTGCAGTGGTGTGTTAAAGGTAACTCCAACAACTAGCATTTTAGTGTAGCAAACCGTTATTCCACCATCAGTGTCAGAAGGTCAGGAATAAAGCAGAACCTTAGGTGACTACTTCCATCAAACAACATACAAATTAGGACAGTTGCGTGTAGGCCACTTTCATGAGAGCTAATAGCCGCTGCTTTCTTCATCATAGGAAAGAGTTTTGCACATGAAAGTAATCTAATATAACTTTAAAATGGAACTCAAACCAACTAAATAAAAATTCTTAGAAGCGGGACCCTAGTATCATCCTTTAAAAAGATCTACAGAGAGTCACATCCATACTGAGAATCAGTGAGGGATCCAAGGTGGAATGACAAAGTCGGGCTTTCAGAAAGCAAACAGGTAAAGCGATTTAGTTTTTGTGCTTAGTAAATCATAGAATTTAAATCTGGCTAATTTCAAAGAGGGCAACTAGATGGAATGTGAATCCCTGAGTTGTTTATATGTAAATACATTTTTCTCTTCTGCAATATCCAATGCAGAGCCATAATATTGTCTTGGCCATGTCTTAATGATGTCTTTTCTATATTTAAAATATACCTAACTGCAAATAGCAGGCTTATTCTTTTAATTTGTTTCTCTTACGAGTTAATGTACATTTTCCAAGAAGAGGCATAATCTATTTCATTGGCATTAATTAGCAAAATGAAGAGCACATCTTGGATTAGAATTCCTGTATTGATTGCTCTTTTTCCACACTCTCACTTCCACATTACAGTCAATAATGCAACTTGTAATGTGATATTTGTTAGGTACACAATGTTCTCATGTGTGTACCTGAACTTAGTGTGCATGGAGAGGAACTGTGCCCTCCAAAGATACCTGTCAATCTAGAAAATCTAGAAAATGCCCAGGGGTTGATGGATCCTTTGTAACTCACCACTTCAGGGAACTGCTGTGAGACTGACCTCAGGTCTCTTGTGACTCCCAGCTTCTCTGCAGCCAATTCTAAAATCATGTTTCTGAAAAATATCAAGTTTACCTTGTGTCTGTTAAGGGATGCAAAGATGACATGTCATCTCAATACAGGAAGCCACATGGATTTAGTACCTGTGAAGAGATGCTGCTAATTATTAAAAAGTAAACTGGCAGAAACCTAAGTTTTGTGGCTCCTTGTCTATCATCAATTACATTTTTATATAACTGATAGCAAACCAGAAAATAAAAAAAAAAAACACAAAAGATACTTCAAAGTTTAATACGCTTTGAGAAAATTTGAGCTTCCAGAAAGGATGACCTTAATTATCAAATGTCAGCTCTTTAACTCCATCTAAATTACTCTATTCATTAGAATGTTAAAGTGTGGCACCTCATAAAGATGAAAGCTCAGTTTCTTTTCATTACCAATACCCTCCTGTTGAGTATCTGGAAACTTACATTGTCATCCAATGCTTTTGATCTTCTCAAATCAAATTATCTTCTAAGTGAACTACATAAAAAATGAATTACAAGGAAATTAATTATCTCATTTTCAAACATGAACTATAGTAATTTCTTCTGGTTTTAAATGATATTTTCAGATAATAATCATTTTTGTTAAGCTTTATCTTGCTGTGTAGAGTTCTGCAGATGAATACAGAGGAAAGAGATTGCAATAAGCCCAAATTGTTCTGATCACTTGGAAGAAATAGGACTGCTGTATATCTTGAAGCAAATGAGTTGGGAAAGTGTGTATCATCTCTAATGATACTTTGTTTACTGCTTTCTTTAGAGGAAAAATGCTTTAGGATGTATTCTGTAAATACAAAGAAAGGAGGGCTGCACAGAACATGAACTGAAGATAGTATCCTGTACAACTCTGCCCTGAGAGTCAACCGTCAGTAGACATCCTTCCACTTCTGTCTAGGGAGCACTTCTGGTCCTTAGCTCACTTGATAGATGGCACTCAGCAAGCATTTGTTGCATACATTTTGAGATACAATAACTGGATAGTGAGCCCTTTCATTCCCTTCGAACTGAAAATGTAACCCAAAGCAATTGCACACTACTCCTTATTAATTCCCAGCGCCTTGCTAGTACGAAGTCTTTGCTTAGGACTTTGCTGGTAGGTCAAAGTACAACATTATTAAGGAAACGTCTGCCCCTAAATTTGGTCAGTCTATTTAGGTTGACTTTTCTTTAAAATTTTCTCCAGAGATAAAGAAGTTATCACTATTTTACATTGGGCTAAATAAACATAATATGTAGAAATATTTTCACATTACTAGGGAGATAAAATTTGCAAGAAAGACACAGATCATTCCTCTTTAACAAAAGCCACTTAACTTATTACTTAAATCATGCCATCAACTGATGGCAGAGGAAGGTCAACAGACTTTCTGTTTAAGCGTTTGTGGCAGACAATTAAACCTCAGTTCAGTTGACTCAGAGGAAGAATGTGGTGGCAAATAAAACTTTATTTGATTCAATTTTTGACATTTCAGAGAGCTACACATTTAATAAATCTGTGACCCACAAACTTGGTGGTAAATAATAGGTTTGTAAAAATGTTAGAAATTCATTTTGATCATTTTCACAATCCCATATTCTATGTGGAGGAAGGTTCATTTGGATAGAAGTTTGAATTTGCATAAGGACCAAAGCAGTGTTGCAAATAACACAGTGATAATAGATTTTTCAAATGCCACTGAAATACTAGTAATCTGTTAGTAGAGGTTGATTGGTAGATGATAGAAAAAACTAGTTATTGTGAGGACCAAGGAAAGTTGACAACACTATTGGAAAAATCAGAGGAGTTGGTTATAGACTAGATTTCCAGAAAGAGTTCACAGAACCATCCCTGCAAGTGGCCAACTCGGAGACCGGCACACGGGGAGCTGGGCCGTCAGGACGCGGCGGTCCCAGGTGCGCGCCCCAGATGAAAACACAGCCCTGAATTCACAGTGAATTTCCGCTAGATGAGGAAATGTACTGTATACAAAACAGGTATCGTGTTTGTCTCAAGGGTCATTCAGAGCGTTGGTTGTGCAGAATGTAAAGCAAAGTGCAGTTCTCTTTTGCAAGGTTTTGTGGGAGACGCGGAGTTTAGTTTCACAGCCTCCGACACACCACCACACCCCAAAAAGTTGTAAACTGAGTGTAGTGAGCCAGTCTGCTGCACAGACCACGATATTCAAATCCATGTCATTGATAATGCATGCACGAAAACATACAAGCCGGTCATGACACCTTCATGTTTAGGGGGAATTCATTTTCAGTTGAGTAGACTTCATTGTATTGTAATGATTATCAGAATAACTAATTCCAATGCTTCTTGAACAAATGACTGTTTATGTCTGCTGCTCATGCAGAGTAGTATTACTGATCACACATTATCACAACTGTGATCTCACTTACACTGACAAAATTCTGAGCAAATTTTCTTACAAAATTGTGATTGTTTTTCCCTCCGGTAAATACGAATTTTTTTTAAAAGTGGAAATTTGCTACTATCTATCATTCTATCTTAATTCAATATTTGGTATTTATTATTATTATTATTATTGTAACTAAATTTTGTTAAGATTTGGGAATAAGTTTAAGATAATAGTGAAGCCTACTGTAATCAGGAATCCAAATAATAATTATATTGTCATAACTTCTAAGTGAATTCATATTTTGAAACACACACAATTCAGTGTCTCATCAGGATATAAAGGCAAGATTATGGAAAGTTTCTCAATAAGGAACATCACTTTATACTGCAGAAGTTCTGTTAGATAACCACTCAGGAGCAAATGAGTGACTGGCTGACCCAGCCTATTGGATCTGAATACAAAGTCATCTATTGTTACAGTTTCTGCAATGAAAATAGAGATAACATCTGTACTTTTGAATAGTTATTGGTGGATAAGGACAAACTATTGTATAGTTTCACATTGGCTATGTTACACGTTTCTAAATATTTCAGTGTTGCACAGATCTTGCAGAACTAATTATATTCTCAGATTAAAGGCTCAGATTACATTGCTGACAACTCACTGGTATGAACAGATTTCTAGTATTCATGTGACAACATGCAGCCAGTCTACCAATACGTGTGTAAGAAGATGCTGCTTCTGGGGATACAACATGCAAGGTGACCAGAAGACCCCCGCATCCTGTGCCCATCCAGCAGCCCTTGGTTATAAAGTGTGAGTCCCTGCAGCTGCTGTGATTTTAGGCCTGCTCTTGTGTTGATGAACCAAACACTCAACAAGCCCTGGAATAGCAAAGCTGGCCTAGTCACTGTAGGCAGGAAAAAAAAAAAAAAACGAAACAAGAATATATGAAAATTCCAGTCAAAATAACTTGCTGCCATTTTGTATATAATTAATTAACTTGCTACCAAATCCTGCATCATCTCCTTACAGGATGAATTGGGTGGTCAGGACTGGGGACCACTGCTGGCAGGTTGGACCTTTGTCAGCGACAGCTGGCCCAGTCCTGGTGAGTGAGAGAGGTGCATGACTGCAGTCTTATGCCCGTTGGTTACGGATGCTGAAATGGTATAATCCTGCAAACCTGGCTGTCATGTGATCGTCTGTGGCAGATGTTCTCCAGGGCATTAACATGTGATAAAACACTTTTACACTTTGCTGTATGTCTACCCTTGTAAAACTTTCTGAGTTTGTTCCTCCTGATCTTCCAGTCTATTTCCATCTCATCCCCTGACCAATCCCCACAATTAACAGCATTCTTAACGTGGACCAGTCGTCTGCCACATACTGTCTAAACCAATGGCCCTTGAGAGGATTCGCTGTACCGCTGCATTCCTGCATGGGGCTGCTCTGCAGCATGGTCTGTTATTGCCCTGGGTTCATACACCATGCTGCCCTCCTGTAAGCCAGCCTTGGCTTATTTCCAACACCTGCACATTCTTAGAAGCCCCCAGGCGCCTACACTTGACTTACACTCAAGTCCTTAGAAGAACACAGTGGGAGCTGAGGGAGAGAAGAAGCCAAGGTGAAGACAGGAATGTCCTTCCTCCGATTGCCGTGTCTATGATTGTGGCTGGACCACTTGCATCTGATGAATGAATTGCTCAACCTTGTGTCTTGATGAGCTGGATGGAAGCCAATTCATGATGGCAGCTCTTCATCGTAAGATGCCCAGTCTCCACCAACACATGCCATCGCACTCTTAAAAATGCATTCCCCTTCTTTTTAAAAAACGATGTAAAGGAAGACATCACATTACCAGAAATAAGTCCAAAGGAAAGCGAGAAATATAAGACGGTTTCACTCATATGTGACATATAATGAAATGAAACAAACAAATAGATAAACCCCAGCAAAAACTCTCAGGACACAAGATGATGACTACTAGAGGGTGGGAAGGGGAGGGAAGAAAAGGGTTAAGTGACACTAGAACTCAGGTGGAGGGTGCGGTGTGAAATATAGACTAAGATGCAATGTCAATATTCAAAAATAAATTAAAATATGATTAGGGTTAGAGGTTATAGTTAGGTTAGTGATAGCATTAGGCTATAATAAAGGGTGTGGGTTAAGGTTAGGGTTAAAGTAGGGTTGGTTTTAGGTTTAGAGTAAGAGTAAGTATAAGAAAGATATGTCAGGGTTAGGGTTTGTCTTAGGTTTAAGACTGGAAGTTAAGAGCAAGGGATTAGTTAGTTTTAGAATTACATATATTAAAAAAAATAGATATTACCCAGGTATACCTTGAGATTTGGCTCTTGGATAGTCACTGCTATAAGCTAATTGAATTCAGGGAAAAATCTCGTGGACATCGTTTATATGAGTGCATGAGGCTGGTGAATGTAAAAGGATCCCGTAGGTTAGTGACTACTGACTTAGTAGCATCTACAGTATTAAGTCGGTTGCTGAAATCGTGTGATTAGACAGATTTAGCAAAGGAGAGTATGTGCATAAAGAGGGGAGGTCAACTAATTTCACATATTTAAACAGATCTCAGGAGAAGAAACTGGGGAAGATGAAGGCAAAGAAATAGAACAAAAACTAGGTGAAAGTTGTCCCAATATATAAATGGAAGGAATGATTTTAAGAAGAAATATTTGCATTTTCAGAAACGTTAGTCAGGTACTAAGGCCTAGGAAGAATATGCAGAATAGTTATTAAATACATGCATGTGCATGGAGATAGCTTGTTCTGTGAAGTGGCAGTAACCTGAGAAGAGTGATTTTCTTGTAAAGAGATTTGAGACCACATTTAAATGTTGATGGAAAAATACTACAGTAGAGAGCTGGTTGAAAATAAGAGCACAGCTGCAAGTGAGAATTTCCCCTCTGGTGTAGGTCACCCAAAAATTCAAATAAAATTTCTTTTCTTACATTCACATTTAAGTAATGCTTAGAAGTGCATTTGCCCACAAGGTTATAAAAGGATTTATGCGTTTGGAAGGGAGTTAGACAACATTTTTTCTTCCCTCAAATTCAGCATTCATTGATTTTCTGTTCACTGAAGTAAGCATATTTTTCTATCAGTCTAGTTGACTTGATTAAACTAACTTGAATGATGAACTGTATATTCATGTACATAGCTACCTCTCAAGATACTGGGCTGAAATCGCTTGGTCATTATTCTAATAAAGAAACTGCCGATGTTGATCAAAACTAAGTATGCAAATGATGTTTTGTGTTCTAATACTGAATCTATGCCATGTCTGTCTGTCTGTCTGTCTGCATATAGCATCTAGTATTAGTATACACCTTAGCAGATATTATTAGTAATAATGATGATATACTTTGTCAAAAGCCTCCAATTGATAAAATGTATTTTATAAGTAGACTTTCCGTATTTAGATCTGCAATAATTGCGATATTCCTAATTTGCATATACTTCCAATGCAATTAATATCTCATTTTCCTGCACATGAGAGAACATATATTTCTTCTAATTAAAATATGCCTTTAATATGACCTTTTTCATCATTATCCTAGTTTCATGATTTAATTAATTTACACAAATTTTACTACTTGCAAGCTGTTCATCATTTTGTTAAATGTGCATGCTCCACAGAATAAATAATCTTAATACCGACAAAGATAAGTATTTTAGGTCATTGGCAAGTAGCTATTTGCAAAGTTCACTTACTATATATGAGATTGACTAGCTGCCGAATGAAGGAATCAGAGAACACATTTTATTTAAAAGGAGGTTCCTGTCAGTTTTGTCTCCTACTCAGTAAGTGTAACCAGTTGTTGAAGTATTATTACCATTTAATGACCTGCTAAGCCAGTCCCCGAACTAAAACCCTGTTTTAAATTATTTTCTGAAATTATTTCATTGAACAATATTCTTGATGACTTACAGCTTTTTGTGTTTACCATTTCTTCTGAATTTTTGACACCTTTTATTTCTAATTTGAATAAAATAACACCAGTGCCCTAAGATATGGTCCAAATCTAAAATAAAAGCAGCTTTGCTGAAATGCTGGCCCTTTTACTCAGAATGACATTTTATTAATTCTGCATCACCACTCAGACATCTTTCCAAATGTATCAAACTGTTGTCAAACTGGTGGGTGATTCACTCCCTACCCAGAAAATCAGTGGATCTTCAGAGTTACCATCACAGGCATACACGCACCTCCACACATGCAATTACAACAAAATCTGCTGGCTTGAAAATGTTCACGACAGCTGAGAAGAGGGGCAGCTCTGGCAGTATGCTTCTACATGAGTCATATGTTAATTCTAGTAGAGGAAGTAGTTATTTTTATTCTGGGTGCCTTAAGAAAACATATATTCTGTTACATGCAGAGGTGATAGTGCAGGTATATACTAAAGAAACTCCAAAACCCAGAAAGTCACACTCATTTTTAAAAGCGTTCGTGGGAACACGAGTCATTTCTAAAATGCTTCACCAGTTACCAGTATTATTTAATCAGTAAATTAACAAACATCTGGGATCACTAAGTACCCAGGCAGGTTCATATTGTTTTAATATGAACTATTGCTCAACACTTCTCCAGTCTCTAACAGGAACCACGTGATATGGAAGGAGAGGATGAGAAGAGAGAGGAAAGGCTATAGTGAACTTCAGCTATAGTGAAATTATAAGTCCAACATGAGTTGAGAACTTGTTTTTTTAATTTTATGGAAAAATACCGCATTATAACAAACTTTAGAAGGTATAGTATCTCCTAGGTGCAGACTAGCATTCAGAAATTTCTAGACTGAGTATTCAAGCTGTGAGCTGTGTGAAAGTGACTTCTTGAAGTTAGTAGAAGTGACTTTATAATCTAGTACAGATGAAAGGGACAAAGACATTTTCACAGTTAGGCAAGCTTGCAGTCTGCATGGTTATTTTCATTAGGAAATCCCAAAGCTTCTGCTCTCAATCTTGACCTTTCCTTGGAAAGTCCAAGAACTGCTTTTCCTTAGAGCCTCCAAAACTAAACTTGAAAGATTTGGATATAATATATACACAGAGTAAGGGTTCTAGCAAATTGTCTGTTCTTTTGTAATAACCAGGCATTAAAATACACATAGACTTATACATTTTAATGGGGTCACTGATTATGCATTTAAAATATGATCACTTAAGTGAGCCGTTAAAACATGTCTGAGAAAGGAGTCATTTTTTTTTTTATTTTATTTCATGATATTTAAAATAATTGCATTCACAAATTTCAGGCAACACTGGAATAATCGGGTTATTTTCATATTTACTTGCTACACAGATTCATTGTGCATTGACTGTAGATGTAGCTTCTCTGTTCCCACGGTGTCCTCGTTCTTGACAGAGTGCAGACCGGGATCTGCGCTACAGACCTGACCAAGAAATTGTGCAGGTGCTGTCAGATGAGCTATCTATCATACCTGAGCTTTAATTTCCTCACCTGTAAATTGAAAATGATGTACTTATCAGGACAGTTTTCAAGGAAGCTGAGTTAATTTCTGCAATTTGAGAGACAATGTAACTAGTATCCAACAATGTGATATCACAGAAATGCATTGTCTGAAATCTTAAGTCACATACTCATTCTATTAAGTTGATAGGACTAATGACAAAAGGAATATAGGAAAAATGATTGGCATTTGTCTCACCATTCTTACTTTAAAAATGTATATGATTGAATGTAACATCCAACCCCTATTGCATATAATTTCAATTGTTTCCCAACTCCCACCAACTTAGAACTCTGCACCATTTCCATCAGTAGTTACAGAGCTCTATTCTTCTCCGCCACAGACCCCGGGCTGATAAAATGGCACCACAGAGGAATTGGAAACTGAAGGAACTGCACGCATGAGTAATTATTTTTTAATTTAGACTCTAAGCCAGAAAATTGTCTTCATTCCAAAAGGGGTTTAAAAACACCATGCCTGCCAGCACAGCAGCCCAGTGTGAGGAATAATTGCTGATTGTTACAGATCAATAACATCCAATTTAAAGGGATGGGGAGCTGTGGAATTTCAGTCATCATTTTTCAATGCAAAATGTTTGAAGTAATTAATGAATTAAAACTCAAAATAGCAGGAGAGCAGAAATTACTAAGAAGTAAGTAATATGGGTTAGCAACTAGAAACAAATATACCCAACTTCAGTGCAGACACAGAAAAAGAACCAAACTGGGACAAAACTGTGAGGGACTAGATGTAGTCAGATGCCCGCTCTCTAGAGTAGTTGATTATATGTAACTAGTGAAGCTCAGTAACAATTCAATGCTTAAAAGTGGCACTGTAGATACGTGGCATACTTCAATTAAAACACTTTTCTTTGAAATGTGCCTCATTTCTCTTTCTTCACACTCAGTTCATCATGTATTATACTGATGTTTTTTTTTTACTGATTAACACATTATAAGCTTAAGCATTTTCACTCTCTTGGACATTCTCTAAAGATCAAGATTATTTGTATATGTCATTTTATTTTATGTCATAATCTCTCTTTTCATATACATAAATGATCAATTATCATCTCTATTTTGTAAAACATAATGATTCCTTTAATCAGCCTAAAAAGCATGACGTTATGGAGGAAGTATGATAAATTAGGAAAAAGACAAACAGCATTGGATTTAACTCATATTTAGTAGACAGAGAAATCAAATAAAAAAAATGAACCAAATCAAATGCCAATCAGTTTTGCTCTATAGAATCAAATTAGTGATTACCAGAAGAGGAAGGGGAGGAGAAGAGGAGGAATGTTGGGTGGAAGGACGCATTACATGACGAAGGAAGAAATGATGGTGAGCTTAAAGTATCATATACAGATGTTGATTTATAGAGATGTATACCTTAAACCTCTACAATATTATGATGCAATAGTCCTTTAATGAAATACAAATAAATAATTGCAGGATCTGCATTCTGTACAGTGGAGAACCAGCATGATTTATAGAGGTGCAACTAAAGCATGGGGTGTCTACCATTAATTGAAGCATTGGCTGAGGTTTAAGGAGTCTTAAGAGAGAAAATTATTGAAGCTTCCGAAGATCTTAAAAATCAACTTATTCAGCCTACTCTTTCTTTATGGTCATAAATGAGATAGTTGTTAATATTTATAGAAAATGCAAAAGAAAGTATAAAAATATATTTAATTGTTAAAAAAAGGACATCTTAAACATAGCTTGAAAGCATTTAATATCACTACCATAACAGAGAAATTTCAAAACATCAACATGAATTTTTAAGTAAGAGGTAGAAGGGCATAATCAAAATTTTTAATATCTATTTATATAACTGAAGCTAATATCAAATTTTCAATCCTTTTTCAATTTATTTCAGAATATTTGAGCTCAAATGATTGCATTCTTTAGCCGTATTGCATTTCTTTAACAGTTAGACACCTCAGGGAAATGATCAATATGTCAAGAAAATTAAAAATTATGGAGCTTTTCTTATTTAGGTAAATGTTTCCTAATTCTTCTTTTTAAGTCAATAAAAGCCCTTGATAGAGAATAAATAATCTCCTTGGCTCTTGTTCCTGCTCCCTGCAGGGTCCTAAGAATTCCTAGGTACACAGCACTATTCTGATTATTGAACTGACAGATGCAATAGAATATAGTGGCCTGCACAAGAGTGAGAGTGCATATTACAACAGCTACTGAAAAGGAAGACGTATCATCTGTGTACAATTATGACACAATTAGATTTTAAGGGGATTTATATCTTTAGGTTGAATCATATGATTTCAAACGCTATTCTAATAAAATCAGCCAATATGAGACTCAGAGTGACTGAATTTTGGTGTTTAAAATATGATTCTAAACATGCTGTTTGCTGAGTATCTACCAAATAAATACACATTCTACTCAGTCTCTCTAGATACTTATCATCACACAATATTTAGCAGCAGTCATTTGCTTAGCGATCTATCTCTTACCACTGTCTCAGATAATCTTTTATCAATGAATTATGCAGCTTTATATCACTTACATTTCTCTCAAAGTTTTTCATTAATAATTTCTGATACTGAGTTGAAGGGAAAGATTGTCAGCTGAAACTGTGTAATAAGAGCTGATGAATGCAATGTCAGGTTGGAGAAATTAATAACACTAGAGACTGAGTACATAGGAACAATCCTGTATATTGGTGAAAACATGCTTTAAAATCCTATTGTTAACAAGTTCAGCTATAAATGGATGTGCTTGCATTTTAATTTATCTGTCAGTACAGCGCATCTAGTTAAGAGTATGTGCACAACAATTTCTGCTATTCATGTTTTCAGTTTTAAAAATGATGAATATCATGTGTGAATTACCTTATGATACAGTTACAAGTTTCTCGTTTTTATTTTAATGTATAATAAATACCCAAAGCAACTGAACTATCATTTCAAAACATTCTGTGAGAGACCTCTATAAAGGCAAAGAACATTCAGTCACAGAAAACTCGTGATGTGGCCCTAGCCTTGCAGGGTGGACATCACCTCAGAGGTTGCAAGAAATCAGAAACTCAGACGCCATCCCCATCCCAGACTTGAATTTTAGAAAAACCTCAAATAATTCATATGCACATAACATTTGAGAAAATATGAAGTAGGATGATGAGCTTTTGTTCATTTTGTTTTCAACCACCCAGTGAGTTTTATTCATGATTACCCAAACTAAGAAAAACCCGATGTTCTTCATTGGTGAATGCGTAAACTGTGATGTAGACAGACAGTGGAATACCATTTCATGGTGTTAGGTACTAAGCTAGTCATGAGCAAGTAATCAGGGGTAAAGGGAACAGAGGAAGTCCTTTAATAAGAAGGAGGCAGACTGTGAAGTAGTGTGAATCCAAAGTCCTGCAATTAGTTTAAAAGGGAATTCCTAATAAGCCAATAAAAACACTTATGCCACCCCAGGATATCCTGGGCAGGCAAAAGTGCTACCAGACTCCTTATAAATGCCAGCCCAAAGCCGATTGCCCTCTTGGAATATGGCCTGCCCTTATCTCAACTTTTAAAAGGCATCAGTCTTTAATAAACTTTGCTAACTTTTGCTTTCCACTGGTTGTGCTGACTCCTTTGTCCCTTGGGTAGGTGGGCCCAATGAAATCTTCTCTGGGCTCACAGGAGCTCTGGACTGTGACTCCAAGATCCTTCATGGTAACAAAGCTAAAAAGAAATAAGCTGTTAAAACATGAAAGAACATGGAGATATCTTAAAAGGGTATTGCAAAGACGCCAATCTGGAAAGACTATAAACTGAATGATCTCAATTACACAATATTCTGAAAAAGATAAAGTCATAGAGACAATAAAAAGACCAGAGGTTGACAGGTTAGGAATGGAAGAAAAAGAGCAAAGGAGATTTTTAAAGCAGTAAAACATCTCCGTATTATAATATTATAGTGGTAAATACACATCCATAGACATTTGCTCATAGAATCATAGACTGCATACTCCCAAGAATCAATTCCAGGGCATATTATGGGCTGGAGGTGATGGTAAATGCAGGTTCATTCAAGGCTATGGTGTGTGAGATAGAGGGTTATGATGATATATCTGCACCTTCCTTTCAGTTTTATTATAAACGTACAACTCTAAAAAATGATAAAGTGACCCAAGGTTAAGAAACAATGATCAAATTTAATTTGGGCTAGATCTCTGGTTTTCAAAGATGAGAATATCAAATGATATTGATGGAAGGCTCTAGGGATCTGTGATAAATGGTTCAAGAAAGCATTTTGCTAAAGTACAGTTTCATAAATGTATTAGAGAAAGTGGAAGAGAAAGAAAGCAAAAACAAGAGATAGATGTCTCCTGGGCAGAAAGGCACTGATTGCTGTGAGATTACTAACTTTAAACCCATGGAAGGGAACTTCTGTGCAGATCCCCTTTCCAGTGTCTGTAATTAGCAAGGGAATAGAGGTCATGAGAAAGCTTGAAAGCAGAAGCTGGTATTTCCAGGACGTTCCCAGGTCTATGAAGTAGCCTCTGACATTCTGGTGGTCCCAGCTCCTTATTGTTTTGGGGAAAACTTTAGGTTGATGAAGGGACGAAATGAATTTTTCCAGAGGGCTAACGAGATAAGATTTGGTGTCTAGTAGTGCTCAGGAACTGGCTTGTTGAGTGTGGCTGAGGGCATTCCATGGTCCCCCCACACCACCCCAGGACCTCTATTTATCTGGAGCATCTTGGTCTACAAAGGAAAACTAGAGAATGCAGTATTGGGCCCATCATTTGGCTCTAAAACATATTTTTCATAGAACAGTTAAATTTAGGTTAATAAAGGATTTAAAGTATGAGAACTAGAAAGTATTTTTATACTTGCTTACATAGGGTTACGATAGACCACCCTATGTCTCTCAAATTGTTTTGCTGTTGCTGCCGGTGGTGGTGGTGGTGGTGGTGGTGGTGGTGGTGGTGGTGGTGGTGGTGGTGGTGGTGG
>RJWH01005067.1:0-86497 GCA_004363575.1 Solenodon paradoxus | reverse complement strand
GCTCAGGTGGGAGACGCTCAGGTGGGAGTCGCTCAGGTGGGAGACGCTCAGGTGGGAGACGCTCAGGTGGGAGACGCTCAGGTGGGAGTCGCTCAGGTGGGAGTCGCTCAGGTGGGAGTCGCTCAGGTGGGAGACGCTCAGGTGGGAGTCGCTCAGGTGGGAGTCGCTCAGGTGGGAGATGCTCAGGTGGGAGTCGCTCAGGTGGGAGACGCTCAGGTGGGAGACGCTCAGGTGGGAGTCCTCCCAGCAGCAAATGTGGGTTGGTCCAGACCACAAGGACCGACACGAACAGCCATTATTTGTACAGAAAAGAGTTTGTTTCTCCCTTTGGTCTTCATATGACTATATATTTAAATGGTGCTTTTAATTTGGACCTGCAAGTTTAGGCTGTAAACTTCGATCATGCTGGACCGACCACTGCCTGAGTGACTGGGCCGCTGGTGGAGGTACCCTGTTCTCTGGTTTCAGCGGAAGCTCTTTCCCCATTCAATATGGCAGGAGGCATTTTTCCAGGTTGCTAAAATCTTGTCTATAGCTGTTTATTTCCTGAACAGTGGAAAATGAAACCTAAGTATTTCATAATCTGTTGTGGTACGTCCATGCAACTGCATGCTGTACATCGGTCACGTTTGTCTATGGAGTGATGTATGATGAGGTTGAGGAGGAAAAGTAACTTCTAGAACAATATGCATTGCAAGATCCCTTTTCTGTAAAGTTCATCTGTATCTCTATAAATATATTGGCCTGCTTGCAGGACAAGTTTGATAGTAAAGAGGGGAGACTCCAAGGCAATGCAATTTGGAGAA
Organism: Solenodon paradoxus; assembly: GCA_004363575.1. Classification (NCBI taxonomy): domain Eukaryota; kingdom Metazoa; phylum Chordata; class Mammalia; order Eulipotyphla; family Solenodontidae; genus Solenodon; species Solenodon paradoxus. The sequence goes on along the minus strand of RJWH01005067.1, from coordinate 85,691 downwards.
AGTAGGTGAGATACCTTCTTTTAACTTTATATCCTTTCAATCATTACAATCATTTTAAATGATCACATATTACTTCTGGAATTAAAATTGTGGTTTAATTTTTAAATGACAATATTTTTAAATGACTCCATAAAGTCATTTTATCTGGAAACTTTTCAAATAAAAAAAAAAAATCTAACCTTACTTTCACACATTTCTGTAATTATCCATCTATTTATAGTTCCACTATTTAATTCTTAAAGCCAATTTTAGTAATTTATGTTCCCTAAAAATTATAGAAAAATGTATTTATTTTAGATTGTTAAATGTCTTAGTACAAAAAGTTTTATTCATAATGAAGTACATTTTCATATCATTTATTCCTAACGGTTGATGATATATATTATCTTTTTGTTTCTTGATTAGACTTGGCAAAGTTTATCTGATTATTGACTTTTGTTTTTTTAGTTTTACTGTTTAACTCAACTTTTTTACTTAAACTGCTTTTGACATTTACTCATTTCTTTTTTCGACTTTTTGGGGTGTTGGTTTTATTTCATGGTTTCTTTGGATAACTCCCTTCATGGAAACGTCCATTCGTGGGTTTTATAATTAATGCCTTCATCCTGAAGACACTGACACCCACTTACTTAACATTAGAGCCTCATCTCTTTTTCCTCTAAGTAGTGTGTAACTTCTGACTGGCTTTTCTCTTCAAGTCTTTAAATTTGTACTTATTGAAGATCACTTAAAAGATCAGATATTTTGTATGTTTTCTCAATTTATTATTAGTTTTTCCCAGCAGGTGGTTGGCTATTTCTGTGGCTAATTTCTAGCTGTTTGCATGACGGTTCAGAAAAAAGTCTTTCTTTCTTGCACTTTGGAACTTACTAGGGTTTCCTCGTGACGTGTTTTTCCCTCACAAAGATGACGTATACCTGTTTGCAGCAAGTGTGTATTCCCTTCATTAGTTGTAATATCCTCTATTTTATTAGCTTAACCCTATTAATTGTGTTATTCACAACTGCTTTGTCTACTTAACCCGTGATTTCTGTTAGATATGTGTTAAGCCCTTTAATATAATGATGTGTCCATTTTTCTTGCTATTTACCAGATCTCTCCCTTCCATATTTTGAAGCGATAGTGTTATGAATATGAATCCATGATTTTAATCTTTTAACTTTTATCAGTCTGAAATCTCCCTTTTATTTTTGTTGTTTCTATGATGACATTTGATTTATTTTTATTATTTTATTGCTTGATGTCCATTCTTTTATATTTAAGCTTCTTGCTTTGTGTAAGGGTTGTCCCTGGTGAAGAGTGTGCATCTTTGGATTTAAAACCCAACCTTGCATTTCATTCCTGATGTTTTAATCCCTTCTGCAGTGTATATTTTCCATCTCCATGCTTCTTCCAAGGTTTTGTTCGTCTGTAGTACATTTCCTTCTTCTTCTCTCCTAGTTGCCATGTACGTGATCTGAACACATGTTGACGCTTTCAGTCAGTGTCCAGTGAAAACAAACTTCTGGTCCCGAATCCGCTGGTCATCACTGAGGGCTGTGTTTTCTAAGACAATCTTGACCTGGAGAAGGAATCCTTATTCTTACTAAACTTCCCCAGTGTCCATGGACCAGGGAGGCTAGAAAGTGTGCAGAATCGAGCAATACCAGTGTCAGTTGTCATGACAGACTGACTCCCCAAAGCAGAAGGCTTTTAAGAACGCGACTGAGACACAGAATGCTTAAAAGCATTATGTGAATTCACAGTGATTCTGCTTCTAATTGTCAGTGCGTATCAGGAGCAAAGAGTGAGTTTTAAACTTTGAAATGAATAACGGATTCATTTCACTTGGCTGCTGTGAACAGAACTAAAGGAAGACAAATGAGCAAAACCGCAAAGAGAGTGTGTGATTACTAGAATTCCATGGGACAAGCCTCCCCTCCGATGTGAGGACTGTCACGCTCATCTGTTCTGACCCCGGTGGCCCCACACTCGCGGAGCAGCAGCGCGTGACCAGTGAGAGTGGACGCCTCCACGAAGGCACGAGGGCATCGCTCTGACTTCTACTCGTCGTAACCCCTAGAATTCATTGTCCGACCTGCAGGTCGATGGCTCTTGCTCTGTGCTGTCTTTGAATCAGAAAGCAGTGTCTCCACACACAGAGAAGCAGTCGCGTGTTTTGCGGGCTCCGTGCTCAGGTGGATGACAGCAAACAGACTCATCGCGTTTGGGAAACTGGTTCCACGCGGTGCTCACCGAGCAGAATTTGTCTTCTACTGGGCTCCTCTGTTTGTGCTTGGACGTCGGAGCCCACACCTTTGTCCAGTCTCTGCTGCAGACGTGCAGACCTGACTCCACAGTCAGGCCCAGGCCAGCAGGACATTGCACATCCCACCCTGACACCCCCAACCCCGTGGCCATGGCTCCGCGCTAGAAAGGGCGGCGTCATGCTCCTGCCAGTGTGCTGTGGCCGGAAGAGCCAGGCGTGCTGTGAATTCTAGAACGGCTTTGCCTGCTTCTTCTCGAGCATTTTCCTTTTCGAAATCCTTCTTGTGTTGCAGACGATGGAAAGAAAGTGTGGTCAAGATTTTAATGTAAGATCTGAATTGAAGTTTGTTACCAGTTTGTCCCAAGTGACCGCTCTGGTCCACTGGGTCAGAGAATAGAGACCAGGGGCTCAGCCCCTGTGGGTTTACAAACAAGTGAGGCGTGGGGTGTGGTGGGAAGGGGAATATTGATTTTCCACCCTGTAGGTAGGGAGTCATTTATTTCCTGGGAATATAGGGACCCAGAGCCAATGACCTCATGAAGGGTTCCCTGTGTCGGCAATGCCGTCCGTGCCGGCGGTGCTGACACCGCCACTGCCACCGCCGCCCCCTCGCACACGCTGGGGCCCCCGGCTTCACGTTGTGTGCCTTGTCAGCCTTCTAGCAACTTGGTTTGAACAGCGTCTGGGCCTTCATGGGTGATCGAGTTGTGCTGTAAGTCGCCGGGCAGCTCATCTGTTTTAAAAACCTCCTTTCAGGAGTCAGAAGACAAGGGTCACTGGTCGCAGGTGTGCAGGTTGCTCAGTCCACTCCCCAGTTTCTGTGAGCCCAGGACTGCCAGGCGGCCAGGGTGGATCGCTCCAGAGTTTTGCCGGGTCCTCCCGCATCTGTGAAATGGGCCAACCGTGGACCCGCCTCATGGGACGACTGTGAGCACTGAGTGACATAAAACATGGGCTCCGTGAAGGTTTCCTGCATGAGAAGCAGGAATGGCTATTGCCTCACTGACGGCTTAGGGCCGCAAGTGTGTGAGGGATGCATGAGGGGGACGGCGACGCCCGGAGGACAGGAGCTGTGATGGGAGCTGTGATGGGAGCTGTGATGGGAGCTGTGATGGGAGCAGGCTGCTGGTGCGTCTGCGTGCAGTCGGCTGGCCACAGCCCCTTTGTCCCAAGACCCGGGTTCGTGCCCCGGGGTAGAGGAACAACCACGATGAACGACTAAATAAAAGCAAGTGCTGCTTCGTCCCTTTCCTCCTGCCTGCCTGCACCTCTCCTTAAAACCCCCCCAACTTTTATCCTCATGGACTTTGAATGATGACACCCCAGCTGCAAGCTCTTCAGCCGTGAGCTGGTTTCCCCCACATGTCATTGTGAGTCCGTGCTGCCTGCGGCCTGGTGTGACCGGTGATCGCTTCATCCTTCCCGAGTCTCTGCAGAGCCACCGTTGGGAAAAGAAAATCTCTGGCGATAAGAACAGTACCAGGGGTCCTCAGGAAGATTTCCTCTGCACGGAGAACAAAGACAGATTGTTTCAAATGCCAAGTCCCTGGAAAAATAGCTAAGTTTTCTGCTGGGCGGAGGGTGGAGGAAGAAATTCTCTGTATCACATATACGAGTACATCTTGCATCATTTCTTGAAGAGAGGCTTTGTTGGTGAGGACAGGATCTGAAAATTCAGGTCTGGCTACTCGCTGAAATTTTCCACCTGGGAGACCTCAGAGAGGCACACGCCTGGCCCCGAGTTTCAGACAGGAGAAAACCCGCACCTGGAGTGAGCCTGCACCTGAAGAGCCACGCGGGAGGCAGTTACCTTAGTGCCACACAGGTGCCTGGGCCTAGATCACCCGACAGGTAAGTGTGTGCGCCCAGGAGGAGGCTGCCGCGTGCTTCTCCTTCCCAGCAGACTCGTCAGCTGGGCTCCAAGTTCACAGAGCTGCGGGGTTTCCGCCACCAAGAATGAGAGTCGTCTTCGCCCAGCTTCAGATGCGAGCAGTCTGTGCAGAAGACGACTGACACCACAACCAGCACTTGGGCTCTCGGGGGAGGTGATCCCGTGTCGGGTTCCAGTCAGTGCCCTCACGTGCCTGGGAGTTTTGCCCACAGCCAGGATCCAAACAGCGGATTCTTTCTGTTTCTGAGTTCGGGGCACGAGAAAAATGATAGGAACGAACAGCGAGTTAGGATTGGGGGCCTATTTCTGAAGCCATCCTCGATGAAAGAGGCCATTTCCATTTATACACGCAAGGGATACCTCCTACAAACAATACAACGGCAGTGTGCAGGGCGGGGCTTCCCTTAGGAATACTGCTGCCGCTGCCACCCAAGCACCCCGCCCGTGGGCACGCTGCCGTGGCAAGCCCGGCTTGGCTCGGAGGGTCGCCATTGGCCCTCGCATGGTATTTTCCTTTCTCGGCAGTAATTTAGCAAATCCTACTAAATTCACACAGAGATAGAGTTACCATTAAACATTAACTAAAAAGTAGTGCATGTCCATTTTGAGCATGCATATTTAATAAATATTTTTTCATTTGTCTTGGATTTCCGCTTCCATTTTCATGTCTAGCCTTCAGACCTCCAAGGCCTCGTCTGGAGTTCTTCTCGTGTGCTGGTTCTGACCCTGAGCTATGCTTTCGGGACCCCCGAAGAACCTGTCCACCAATCCGCTAGAGCTTAAGTTATGCAGACAAGCCGTGGAGCCCTGTTTCATTAAAATGCCATTATCTTTCGCTGGGAGAAGAGAGTCCCAAATGCTGAACAAATAATTCATTAGTCAGTAACAAGGGAAAATAAGTGTTTTCTTTTGCATCTATTTCATTAACCAGAATTATTGTGTTATAAAATGGGAGCAGATAAATTCAACGCTGAATGTATTAATATGACTGACTTTTCTTCACACCAGTGTTATCATTTGCCTAAACATTTCAAAAGAAGAGGATCTCTCCGGGGGAGATGCAGGGATGCATATTTTGTGCAGAAAGAGCGTCCTTTATCTTTAATGGCTCCTTTAAATGTCTGCAGATATTAAACAGCTGAAAATTTGGCAATGCTGCCTATGTTATAGGAATAGGGGAACTCTTCTTAAATATTTTATTCTGATGCCATTTTTCCCTGGGATAAGCTAAGAGTGCCCTGAGGAGCGATCGATGGCCAGTGACCGGCGGACAAAGAAGGTAAACATTTCGCCTGCCTTCAAAGGCACTCTCCAGCGACAAGCCCATGTTGGCCCTCGCGCTGCCATTTTCCAGGCGGTAACTCTCACCCATCTCTCAAATTACGCTCTCAGATTCTACAAGCATTGTAGAGAGGGTGGAAGAAAGGAAATCTCTTAAAAGCACAGTATTCCTGTAGGCCCAGCAGGCTGTGAGTGAAGTCACATGTGGCGGATCAGAGGCCAGAGAAAGGTGGCGAGTCAAGAAAATCACATTTCATGGGGAGCCGTTTGGGAGCTGCACTCGCGATGCGCTGATTTCACTTGTCGTTCTAACACCTGGAAGTTCTTAGTGCCACGCTGTAGACTCAGTCAGTCCCACAAAGGCAGATGGATGTGGTGGGATTTCACCATTGACTCGGGTCCATTCCAAAATACTGCAGACAATGAAGATGTCAGGACTCAAAGTTGATCCTGGTGGATGCTACCTCTGTGTGACAACGTGTCTGCACCGCACTGCAATCCATCTGAGTGGCTGCATCGGGACGCTTTTATCTGCGCGTTTTTACTGTGAATTGTGATGGACTGTGGACATTTCAATATTGTCCTGTGCATCAGACTCAAATCTGATAGTTCAAGAACACATCCTGCTCAGGCTTTCTTGCTGAAACCGGCAACTATCGTTTTCGGGGTTCCTGAGCCTGCGGGTCCACTCCGGCTGATCTTTCCTGACACCAGCCGGACTGGACTCCGAGAGACTTCGTGCAAGTTCTCATTCCTCTCCCAGGCACCCCCGCCCGCCAGACACCACATACCTGCGCGCGCACAGCCACAGGTGCACACCGCGCACATCATGCACGCGCACGCTGCAGACACCACGCCCCTGTACACACGTGCACACAGCAGAGCACACACACCTACGCCACACACGTGCACACACCACTCGCAGATGGGCCGGCGCCTGAGCGTCCGCCCCGCACCCTCCTCTGGAGCCGGCCTGTGGCAGTTTCCGTGGGACAGACCCTCAGCTGGAGGGGCCCAGCCGCCGTGGAGGCTGAGAGCCTCAGGCCCAGAGAGAGACTCCGGAGGGCCCGCCCCGCCTGCGGCAGGAGAGTAGGGCTGTCGGTGCCTTCGACAGAATCCGTCTCCAGTGCGGAGTCATCACAGCAAAGGAGAACAATGCGGCCCAGCCTGCTGGGGGAAGCCGCACTACCGCCAGGCCCCCGACGCCCGCCTACGTCACGCCATCCTGGGGGCTCCCCTGCCCCGCCCCTCTCTGCCCCTCGCGTCCCTTCCCCCCTGCTGTCCCCGCCCCGCCCGCCCTGCAACATCAACGCCCTCTCTCGGAGTCGCAGTGGGATTTCCATTCCCAGACTCAACTCACTGTTGAGTGCAGCTGCCGGTGGAGTGTAGTTGGGCCCAGGAGATGGAGTTTGAGAAACAGAAAAATGAGAGCCCAACTTTTCAAGGATAAAAGAACACAACCATGTTCCACAGCCGTGCAGAAAAGTCCTTGCTGAGAAGACTTTTCGGGGACCCCTCTGGTCTTGTTTCAGGACTTACTCTAGAGACACTGCATGACCCCCGCCCCCCCCCGCCCCCCCCAAGCAACCCAAGCAACCCAGGGGCGGGGGGAGGGGCCCGGAAGGATAGCGGGGATCGCGGGCTCAGTGCTCAGGTGCCCGAGTCGCCGAGAACGCATCTCCAACACGTCTGCACGTATGGGTGCGTGCGTGTGGGTCCGTGTGCGCGCGCGTAAACAGCTCCCAGTGCCTGGGTCTGCGGCAGCATCGGTCCTGGAGAAGAAGGGGCGACCACCAGCTGCTGGGACGGTGATTCAGGGATACCAGGGAAGAATTGGCCGTGCCCGAGTCATCGCGAGCCTCCAGACTTTCCCCGCAGTGTGGCAGAACTTTGTGCTGATGAGACAATAGTGGAGCGTGTGCGTTTCCTACAGGGCAGACCATTCCCGGGCTGGGGGAAGCCTCCGGCCTGCGGCAGGCCGCGAGGGCCCGGCCCCCTCCCCGCGCCGCGCAGCCCGCCGAGCCGGCCGGGCGCCGGGGTCCCCGCGGGGAGGACGCGCCGGGGGCGCGCGCGGGCGGCGCGGGGAGGGGGCCGGGCGCGTGGCGGGCCCCGCGCGCCCTCGCGCGTCCCCCGCGCCCGGGCGCAGCTGGCGCGGTCGGTCTAGTGCAGCGCTCGCTCGGCTCCGCGCCTCGGGCGCTCGGCTTCACCTTCAGAGGCGCGGGGCGAGCGTCCTCCGCCCCTGCCCGCCGCCTCCCCGCCAAGGTAGGGGCCGCGGCCGGGGGCGCCGCGGGGCCCGCGGGCGGGGCGGCTACCGGGGGCCCGACGCGCGGGGACCCCGTGAGCGTCGGGGGGTGCGCCGGGGAGGGGCTCCCGGCGGGGGAGGGCGGCCAGGCGCTGCCAGTTGCTAGTTGCTCAGCTCCGCTATCCTGGGAGAGGGAGATGCAACTTCGGGCGCCGGGCGAGCGCCCGGGAGGTGGTTTTACCGCAGTGGCGGGGCGGGGTGGGGGCGGCTGGCAGCGCGGACGACGCTCCGGCTTTGTACACTTGGTCCGGGGAGAGCGGGAGGAGGGGAGCGCGGTGTGCGCTCCATCCATTAGGAGACAAAGAGCAAATTGCCTTACTTTAAAGTAAAACGCTTCCGCTAATGAAGGTGGGTGATGGGGCCGCAGGCCGCAGGGGCCGCTTCGATGAAGGTTCGGCTGATGGGATCCGTGCCCGTGGGTGCCCAGCGCGGCGCGGGTGGGGGGCGTTGCTTTCACGCCCCCGCCCCCGGCTTCATGCCCATCAGCTGGGAGCTTTCACAAGTGACCCCGGCGTGAACGAATGAGAGCGCCTGGAAGGGAAGTTGGCGCGGGTGGGGGTAGGGGACCGGGGTCCTCGCCGCGGCTGCACTGGGAGACGGAGACCGAGACCGAGGGCAGAGGGCCTGGGTGGCCGCCCTTCCTGCGGAGGCTCGCAGATGCTGGGGTCGGGTGGGGGCGGGGGTGGGACGTGCTGGCCGCGACGAGGACCCCGGGGCTTGGAGAGAAGGAGAACGCTGTGTGTGTTGCGGGGGCTGGGGGCGGCGGTTTGCAGAAGACGCCGGGTCTGCCCTTTAAAGAGAGCAGTAGCATATTGAGTAGTAGATCGGTGTTCAGATTCAACCGCCTCGTCAAGTTTTCAAGAAACTTTGTATGAATAAGTTTGTTAAAAGCCAGCCCAGTTGGGCATTTAAAGCAGCGGTTTATGGAGAAAGGTGGCTGAGCAAGTGACAATCGGTAGTGGTGGACCGCGAAGCCGGTGGACTCCGAGAGGCCCAGCTTCTTACCCGAAAGGCGTGGGTCTGTAAGTCAGCCCCATTTATTATCCGCGTTAATAAGCTCCCCGCAGCCTGCCGGACGGAGCTTCTAACGCTGTGGATCTCGCCCATTCCGCTGGGCGTTCTGATAAAGAATTACTTGGTCTCCGGGTGTGCAAAGATCAACTTGCTCAGCCCTCTCTTTAAACATATTCATTCTGTGCCTTATTTAATCCAGATGCACAAAAAGCCATTTGCTGCTTCATTGTTGGTTTACATTTTTTTGAAAAGGCGACTGGTGTAACCTGTGGAATTTGAAATGCAAATAAAAGCCTGTGGGAGTTGAGGCAGAACAAATCAGCATTTATAAAGTGAAAAAGATTTAATGTCTTTGAAATCATTGCAGAGGGAAAAAAAAAAAAAACTGGAGAGGGGGAGTGATCTTTCGGGAGTGAATTGTGACGTCAGGTCTTTTTGGAAAAAGATGTTATTTTTAAGGTCTGAAACCCGTGTATGTAAAGTGCTTACAGGAAAAACAGATTACAAGATTAACATCTGTTAACATGATCGTTTATCTCCAGGCAAAAATAGGTCAGTTCTTTCTTAAGGAAATGATTGCTGGCGCAAGCTTAAATAATAACATTAAAAGAATGCCTTCATAAATTAGGACCGGTGTTTGTTAGAGCCTGACTTGTGAAAAACATTGTCTTACATTTCGAGATCCATGGGCGGTACAAGTGCCTTTTGGATGTTGACAAGTCTTTGCCCAGCGTCCACCCCTCCCGGATGACCCCCTCCTTACTCCGGGCTCCCTCTCCGCCCCCACCCCGGCTTGCTAATTTCCCTTTCGTCCATTGTGAAAGCACAAAATATATCTAAATGGAGCTCGTCTGCCGCCCCCCCTCGCTGAAGAAGGCAAACTCACTCGGCGCAGATGGCTAACTTTCAGCGCTGTGCTGTTGTTTTACCATTAAATGAAACCCGGGTGGGGGTGGCGGGTGGGGGAGGGAGGAAACAGCTTGGCAAAGTCTCCCTGCCTCCTGGATGTGAGTGACGGCTCTGCGGGCCAATCAGTAGCGGCTGGCTCCATCCCGGAGGTAATTTGGGGTGTGCGTGTGCGCGCGCGCGCGTGCATGCGCCCATGTGTTCGCACAAGCGTCCCGGCATCCCCGCACACTCAGGCTCCCGATTTGCACAGATGTGTGCGGTAGACGTGGACACGCTTTCATCCGACCCGAGTCTGTGCAGCTAGATGGGCACGCAGCAGGCCAATGGAGAGCCAGCCTCCCGCGAGTGCCCTCCTGTTGGGGATGGGCACCGGAGGCGCTTTCGCAGAAGGGAAGAAAGGAGTGGTGTGCTTATGCTTCTCAGCTGGCGGGAGTCGTGCGGTTCCTGCGTGTCGTCCCCACGCAGCGAAGCGCGCCTGGGGGTGCCGGTGGTGGAGCCCACTTGCCGGCGTAAAACGGACCGAGAGGGGAATTGTCGGATCTGGTGACAGTCCCGAGAAGCGCAGGGCAGCTTCCCAACTTCAAATGCCATTTTCTCGCTGGAAAGTTGAAAGGCAGATTTGGGAGTGTGACTCGCTGCTGGTGCGTGGAAGTTTGCTGCACTCCCCACTTAGGAATGCGGCCCGAGGGCCGCAGCCGGTCGGCACGGGGCACGGCCCCGGACGCCGAGAGTCTGGGCCGCCCCACGGCGCGTACTGGCTTGATCGGCACCAACTTTCCTAGGAATCTTGGTGGCGCCCTGTGTGGACCAGACCTGGCAGCTGGCATCTCAGCGCTTCACCCCGGGAAGGTGACGCTGCAGCGGACGGGTTAAGGACCCATGTGTCCCCTCGCTCCTTCCCGGGAGCCCTTGGGGGACCCCGAGCTCGGGCCTGGTCCACGTGGGCCGTGCTGGTCTGCACGGAGGTCATCCGAGGGGCCGTGAGCGATCCCGGGCGACCTTCGTCCTAACCGCCTGCCCCCCGCCTAACTCGGTTAGGAGGCGTCCGCACGGCCCGCCGACCTGGCCACTTCCGCCCCCCGCGGTGGGCCGGACCCGGCGTCCCCCGGCGTCCCCCGGCGTTCCCTGCCCGGCCAGCTCGCGGGGCGGGGCGCGGCGCGGCGCGGGGGAACCGGGCGGGTGCGGGGCGGGGCGCGGCGCGGGGCGGGGCGCTCACCTGCCCTCCCCGCGCGGCCGGGCCCGGGGGCGGGGCGGCGGCGGCGGCGGCGGCGGCGGCGGCGGCGGCGGCGGCGGCGGCGCCGGGCGGGCGGGGCGACGGGGCGGCCAGGGCCGCCCCCGCCCCGTCATGTGGAGCGGACGTCACACGGCCGCACTGTAACCCAAGAAGTGAAAGAGACGGGGACCCACGGCCAACTTCGCACCGTAACAAAGGCGGGGGTCGGTGCGCCCCGGGCCGGGCGGGTCCGGGCGGCGCGGGGCCGCGGGCGGGCTCTGCGCGGCGCAGGCCGGGCCGAGGGCGGCGCTGCGGCCGGGGCCCCGGGGCGGGGTCCGAGCGCGCGGGGCCCGCTGGAGGGGTCTGCGCCCCGCGGGGCTGCGCCGCGGCCGGGGCGCGCGGAGCCAGGTAATTGGTTTCTATTTTAAACTTCACTTTGTGGGCGGAGGGGGCGGTGGGAAGGCGCGGTCCCCGGGGCGATTACATAAGAGCGCGCACCTGGCGCGGCGGCGCGGGGCTCCTGCCGACTCGGGGCGCCGGCGCGGGGGCGCGGGCCGCGCACGTCCCCGGGCCCGCAGCTGTGCGGCCAGATGTGCCCCTGGGCGCCGGCCCGGCCGCCGGCGGGGTCCGCTCCTCAACAAAGGCCAGGGCCCCGGACGCTGGGCCGCGCCCCGCTGACCCCACAGCAGGTCACAAAAGAACTTTCGAAGCTGGTCTTAATGAAACCTGCTCAAGAAAGGCATTTCCCGTATGAACCTGCCATGACGTCTCCAGTCCTGATTAAAGAGGATTTAAAAATTAATGTACCTCCACCCTGTGGCTGTGGAATAAATACCATGAAAACGCTGACCGGATGGAAGTAGCGGTGGACATCCCCCGACAGGACCTCCTCCAGATTATGTTTTCAGCCACCCTATTAATAAGGTGGCCGTGTTTTAGTTCAGGAATGTCAGTGCTTCTTTAAGGAGCTAGGCGTGCTATTTGATAGCTGCCTGCTACTGCCCAGGAGAAGAGAGCTCATTTTATCATGTTTCTCCTGCTTGGTTGCCTTGCATTCTTTGATTGTGGCCTCAAAGAGCAGTGTTTTATATTCACACAGACCGCCGGGAATCGCCTGCACCCCATACCACTCCTGTGCGAGAGTTGGAGCCCCCCCCAGCACTCCCTCCCCCAGGAAACGGGAGCGTGAGTTGAGGGCGGCCTGTGGGATCCCCAGGTTAGGAGCTGGGCAGTGAGGACATCTTGATCTCTGAGGACTCCAATGGCCATCTTGAATGGGCTCTGGGAGAAACAGCTCACAAACACTTGGGTAATGGAATTAGATTTTTGATGTGTTAAGCTACAAATCTAGCCTGTTAGATATTTTTCTTAGTTCATTTGTAAGGCTTTGTTTCCTGAAATTCGTCAGTTTGAGTGGTGAAAGAGTCCTAACATTCTAAAAAAGTAATCGGAGTGTTAGAAAGCAGGAGGAGGGGGCCAGGCCTCTTGGAAAAGCCGGCAGGACAGCAGCAAAGCTGGCTCTGGGAGCGCGGTCGCCACCATGCGTGGAGATAGGTTTGCCTGTTTTTGTTTCTGAATTTCTGTCTTTTTTTAACCATTTGTCTTTCCAATTGACTTTATATACTGAAACGTACTAGACCAAGAGCTTTCACTGGGGATGTGTGGCTGATACTCCTCCCGCTCATCTGAGAATGGTTTACATCGCCAGGTTGTTAATCGCGTTGTTACTTGCAAAGGGCCTTTCAAGTGGACTAATTTAGAGATTCAAGTTTTCCTGGGACTCTAACATCCTCCATTGCTAACGTTATAAGATGCTGTCCCGGCCACCAGCTTAGAGTGAATAGAATGTGACGTGGCTTCGAACACAGGTCAGGGCTGAAGGCACTGTCTGCATTCCATAAACTGAACTTTCGCTTCTTAGACCTTCCTGGCCACTGCAGGGGGAGTGTTTGGTGTGCAGATGGAGTTTAGCAACAAATATGTAAAAGTGGGACTTCTTTTTATTTTTTAAAGCACTTTAGTTTTAGTTATTCATACTGGTTGTTTTCCCCCAAACCCGACTCGAACCCAGGGCTATGTGACGTGCTCATTCGAAGGCGACTGATCTAACTGCTGCTCCTCCAGGATGCTTCTTTAGAGAATACTTCAAAATGAGGCCTCCACTGCTAGATGCTTTTCAGATTTAGCACAGAGGGAAAGAGAAAATGTGACCTAGGAATTAAGTAGCATTTAGTCAGGGATTGTTCTTGAAAAACCCGTACTTGTTGTATGGGGCCGATGTTGTGGATTTGTATTTATTTGTTTCCCAGGATAAGTATTGGTCTTATTCATAATTTACCAGAAGGATTTTTCAAAAAAGAACTTTGTGGGAGTGGCTGGAAGTCCGACTGGAGACTGTGTTTAGAGTTTCAGCTGCACTATACCTTCATGCAGAGAAATAGGAAACTGAAAGGTAAGCTGATTATGTTCATCAGGAAACTGTGTGTCCAAGCCTGTGTGCCTTCTTTTTCTAATGCGCTGGTTTTAAATGTTCAAGACATTGCACTATTTTGGTTTTTATTTCCACCTATGTAGGAAAGGGCATGTCTTAACTATATAATTAAAAGTGGCATCTGGCTTATAATGTAACTAGATTTCTCACTGAATTAAGCATCTGTATTAAATAAGCAGGAAACAACTTCACTGGTTTTGATGGCCAAATTTAGCTGGAGGCATTGAAAGTTTCCCAGGGATAGGCATAGATCTAAGCTGAAGTAATAGAACTGGTGGGAGAAAGCAGAAGAAAGTTCCATTTGCTTGATTAGATACTGACTCTTGGCTCTGAACGGGGAGGGAACGAGCCTTTTTCAGAAGCAGACATCTTAAAGGCTATCGGTGTTTATCCATTTTAACTGGGGTGACTCTTCGGACACAGTTCCTTCTTTCAAACATGCCTGTCTTACGCGAACCGTCCCCAGAGGCGAGGCCTGCCCTGCGGGCCTCTCACCATGCACGTGCAGAAACCCGCATTCCCTCCGCGCTTCCGTTTGGTGTGGGGCCTGGTTCCCGAACTCGTGTCTGGATGTGGAGAGTTAACTGCCTGGCTGTCTTTAGCTGCCGGCCCCGCTGGCTCCATGGGAAGCAGTGTATCGCTGGACCAGCCTCCTGGGTTTGCAGTGTCACCGTGGGGACTGGTTCTGGTCCCCGTGTGCTCGGAATACAGGCCCTGCATTTCCATTGCAGGGGCCGTGGGCTGCTTGGACATCAGGAAGCAGACGCACGTATGGACGGCGGGTGTGCGCCCCCGGACGTTGCCGCCTCTCGCGAGGGAGATGGGTGGCAGCTGGACTTCGTGTCTCTGTTCGGACTGAGGCTCAGTCACACGGTGTGACTGACCCTCCCCACACTTCTCCCCAGGGATCTGTCACCCCAACCTTTCTAAGCCGTGGCCTGCAGCCTGTTAAGGGTTTGAATGCGCCTCGGAGGCCCAGAAGTTTTCAGACGCGGCCTTGGCCTCACAGCTCTCTGGTCCCGGGGACAAGAGAGCGCCGGGTGGGGGAGGGGCAGAGAGGGTGACCTTTGCTCCCAGGGAGTTGAGATGCCGCCCCTCTCAGAAGGGGGAGTGATTTATGGGACGGGAGACCTCCTTATCATTGGGCGCTAGCTATGAATATCTTAGAGTTTTCAGGAACGTTGACAGATCGCCTCCAACCCATTTAAAGAAAGGAATGAGATCAAATGTGTCCCTGGACGAGGAATGTGTTAATAAAATGCAGTGTGCGGGAGGCATAGAGAAAAACTTCTGTGAATTTGGAATGTCTCATCCATTTCTTTCAAAGCGTCTTTCTTGTAAAATTGTTTTCGTCAAAGGGCAGCTTGCATGGCAAGAGAGAGGACTCATAGGTGCTCTGAGTGTGTTTCTTGCGTTGGGAGTTCATAGCACCTGGCAGGTCGGACGAGCGACAATGAGCGGTTGTAGCTGTCAGTATTCTTGACGTCTCACACCCGTCCACACGTGTTGAGCAGCGGAAGCTTTTCTTTGCAGAGCCGGAGTCGCTGTCCTCTGTCCGGAGGAAGTGCCTCCAGTGCCAGGCACGCGCTGGAGGCGAGAAGGAGCTGCGGTTGGCGCCTCTCAGCGTTCCTTGAAAGTGCTTTCCCCGAACGGATCTGGCGTTCAGTCTTCCCTGCAAATGGTGAGGACGCCGAGGACAAGGCAGGAGTCACTAGAGAGGCCGCTATTTTTAGAAGGCACACATGTAACTGCGTGAAGTCATGAGTAAAACACAGGAGGATGGAAAGAATCCATCTTGTAAAAGGCGACTATGTTGGCTTTGGGCACATTTTACTGCTACTTTCAACGCCCTGGAAGACGTTCTCTCTGGTTGTGCTCATTGTGCTTTGCCTGCTTTTTCCCGGGTGAGGGATCTGAGCCAGCGCGGAGCAGAAGTGGCGGGCGGGCGGGGCGGTCTGGGGGTTTCAGGCAGACCCTCCAGCAGTGGGGCGTGCAGGCGAGGGTGCGAGGGTGCTGTGCTTTCTTCTCAGGATGCAGTTGACGTGGCGCCGTCCTCGCACAGCAGGTAGACTGCCTCACCCTCTCGGCGCCCCGGGAACGGCTGACGTCAGCCTCTTCGGCACAGCTGCCTTGTCATGTTCTGCTCATCTGGGAGGTGGCGCGTCAGCTAAGCTGCGCTGCTAGCGCGCAGGACGCAGTTACAGGGAGGCTCAGAGGACACAGCTGCCCCGGTAGGACTTGGTTTTACCCCCGACGGCCTGGGAGTCAAGGACGTGTCTTCGGCGTTATTTCGTGACATCTGAGAACACTCACCTGCACTCTGCCCTGGGGGAGGAGAGGAGGTTTGTTTAGGAATTTCAGTCCTGTGTTGCAGAAAAGGGCAGCATGTGTCTGTCTTTGCCATATGGCGCCATTTAACCTCTGCTGCTGGGGCGGTGGCGCTGCGCTGGGCATTGATTTATTTCAGCATTCGAGAACGTTCTTTGAAATTCCATACAGCGACCACCGCCGCCTGGAAGCTGTGCTGAAGGCCATTGGAGGCTTGACAGCCCCAAGTTGGGGGTAGCGCGCCGAGGTCACCTTTGCAGCCCCCTGAAATCATTTTTGTGTGAAATAGTTGGGCAATAAATATTGACTGTTCATTCAAGAAGACACAGCCTTGTGAGGAGTTTGAGTTTCTCTTCTGGCTGCAAGGAGGGGAGGTGAGAAAGGGTCCTCCCTCTTTCCTTAGCTCCTGGTTGTCCTGGAGATTGTAAATGGCATTAAAGGTACTTGGTTTCCTTCCTTAAAGACGCGCACACGCACACGCGAGAGACGTCAGCAGGCGGCATATGTTTCCGGTACAGGAGCATTCATAGCACCTGTGTATGCATCCTCTTCCGCTGTCCCTACATGGCTGTCCTGGGAAGAAAGCAACTTGAGAATAAAGAGGCTTGAAAGACACGGAGGAGGTATGTGCCACTCATGGTGGGAGATTCTCTTCGTTCTTCCCGCACAGCTGCTTTTATCAGCGCTTTCATCGCACGTGCGCACGTCTGACCGATTGTTTTAGTGGACCGATGAATCAGTGAGCAGGCGGACGGTCCTATTTCATCGCTGGAACTTTTGTGGGGGTCTTCTGGAGTGATCGGAGGCAGAACTGTGATGTTTTCAGTTAAGGATGTTTGGTTGACACCTGTTTTGAATTGTTGAGGTGACGTGCTCAGTGCACAGGCAGCAGCTTCTCCACTGTGTCTGGGGACACAGGACTGGGAACAGGGTCTAGAAGATTCCGCTGCAGCGGGATGGCCCCTCTGGCTGCCGAGTCCCTCTCGTTGACACCTCTCTTTCGTTTGCATCGTCCTGTCTTTCCTGTTTTAAAGAAAGGGGCGAACTGATGTGAAGTCCCGTGTGTGCCCCCAGGCAGGGCGTGCGGGGGCAGAGGGGCCCTGGGGACAGCCTGTGAGCGAGCGAGCGCTGCTCTTGGTCATGCGTCACTCACGAAGACATCTCAGCGACCCCGAGAGCGGTCTTGTTGGCTTTCCTGCCAGTTTGAGGGAGGAGCGTCGTTCTCCTCGCTGTCTGTTCTCCCGATTCCCCATCGCCGCGCCCAGGCCGGCGTGTCCCCAGGCTGGCCTGAGACGCTCCCCGACTCACAGCGAGTACAGTGTAAGCGAGTGACTGGGGACAACCCGGCCCAGCCCCGCGGCTCCCTTATTTCAGGACCTGCTGTCTCCTTTTCCGTGAAGAGGCGAGGGAGCCGATGTCACCTCTCTCCCCAGTGTCATTGTCACTCAAGTGAGCCCCGCTGTGAGCTTGTCGTGCGATGCAGGCTTGGGCAGGGCTGTGCAGTCCTGGGATTAGTGGTTTAGTGGCGGACGACAGGCAGCCGCCGCAGATGACCGTGGTGACGGGAGGCAGTCTGTTCACGCTTCTACAGGCAGGTTGGCTTCTCGGTTACTTTCCAGGTTGATGGAAGAGTGTGGGCAGCTTAGAGCTCGGACTTGAGAAAGTTCGTTTTCCAGCAGCCACGCGTGCTGAAGTCTCTGCAGATACTGGCGAAGCTAGGACGTCACTGCGGGTCGCGTTTGCTGTCTCCGCCTGTGGGACACAGCGTGCGCCCGTGTGGTGGCTTAACCACAGACGTGACTGTCGCGCTCGGTCGCCAACGTCCCGGGAAGCGGCAGGCCGCCGTGGGGAGTGCGTCGGCGCTCTGGGCCATGAGGCACGGCTCGGCGCGGCGGCGTGAGCCCGAGTGCGGGTGACCCAGGCCTGCTGTGTGTGAGGAGCGCCGGGTCCAGCCTGTCGCGTGGGCGCAGAGGAAACTTTGCAGGACACGGTCTTCGTACGCGTGTTTCCTTGGCCCGTCTGTGGGCACGGGGAGAGGTCTGGGACCGGCAGGCCACCGAGAGACGGTGGGTGAGTCCAGACGTCACCGGTGCTCAGTGCAGGCGCGTTTAGTACCTGGCCAGGCCGTGGCGAGGGGCCGTGCTCAGTGTGTCCTTCCCTGTCCCTGTGCCCGGCCAGAGGACGGCGGGGCAGAGGTAAGAACCCTTTTGCCAGGCGCCCGAGGGGCTCTTCTGGCTGAGCCCAGCAGGCTGGCCTGCGATGGACTTCGGGAGGCCGCTGGAGGCCCCCGCGACCTCGCCCTTGACGCGCAGAGCCCGTCCAGGGACGAGCAGGGGCAGTGCGGGGTCGCTTTACAGGGCCTGGGGGCCTCCCGGCGAGAGGCTGCAGTCCTGCAGGGCGGGTGCGAGGAGACCCTTGGGTGGCTGAGACCCCGGCTGTTTGCACGGGCTCCCCGTCACCAAGGCCCAGACGGCTGAGCGGTGGGGCTGGCACAGGCTTCATTTTATGCAGGAGTAAGTATGGGAAGAGAGGAGCAGCGGGAGAAAGGTCCGAGGGTAAGACGCCACCGGGAGTGGACAGAGAAGACAGGCCGGTGCGATGTGCCCAGTGTGGACGGAGGTGACTTCCTAGTGCACAGTGCGGGCTGGCGGGCAGAGACCTGCGTCTGGTGCAGGCAGCAGGCACGGTGGTCCCTGGACAGACAGAAAGTGGGAGGGACCCCGGGCCCTGTGTCCTATCTGCTCAGATCCACGGGTGCCTGGAGTCAGGGCCGCCCCGGTGGCCGTCGGGATGGGTCTCCGCCCCACCTGCTCCGGGGTCACTTCGCCTTCATTCCCATGCGCCCTGGGGGAGCTCTCCGCTGGCGGCTGGGTTTTCTCTTAGGAGCACAAGCAGTCAGTTGAGACCCCTTTGGAATCTGTTACCCCTTTTCTGAAGGAGATAGTTGTGAGTGCTTTTTCATTATTTACACAAAACCGTTCACTCCTGGCTCCCGTCCTGGCGTGTCTCAGCACATGTGAGGAGCGCCGTCGGAGCTGCGGACGGCGACCGCCTGCGAGGATGTGTGGGCTTCATGCCTTGCCTGAGCATTTTGTGGGCGTGTGCGTCTGAGGGCGAAGTCTCAGCAATCGCACGTGGACAGGAACACGTGGCTTGGCCGCATCTCTCCTTGAAAGTGGGAAGGTCACCCCCGAAACACGTGACATGACGGAAACACCAAGGATGAGGACATGAAATGGCAGGTCGAGTCCCAGGGAAGAACGTGATACAAATGCAGTTGATCGGATGCTCCCGGGGTGCTGCCAGGTCAGAACGTAGAATCCGAGCTCTCGGCAGCTAACACACAGGAAAACGCGGCCACTTGGGTATCGAATTGGTGGCAGTGAGGGACACAGAGGACAGCCCTCTTCAGGCCAGAGCACCGAAGGAAATATTTTGTGCTGATTTTTAAAAAACAGCTGTTTGGTTTTGATCAACATTGTCGACAAGGCCCAGGCCGAGAGGGTTTCCCGAGGTGGCGCCTGCGCGCTTTCCTGCAGATGCCCCGGGCGGAGCAGGATCCCGGCGCTGAGAGCTGCGTCTGAGCCATCACGACACAAAGCTCCCGGTTTCTGAGTGTTAGTCTTCCAATGTGGAGGTTTAATTGTCATGACGAACCGCTTAGAGACGTGAGTCAAACTGGGTGGATCCCTGAATACCAGCCCCCAGTACAGAGCCTGGTGGGCGCTCCTGGGGGGGTCACGTCCTCTTGTGTGCCAGCCCAGAGCCCAGAGCGGGGCATCTGTGCGTCCTCTCCCTGGTGACAGCAGTCTTGGGAAACAGGCTGGGGCCCCCTTGGGCCTACGAGGACTTGGAGACCCACGCAGGCATGTTTCTGGATCTGAGTCCCATCACGATCTGACCATCTCATAGGTTGTCCAGCCATTGCGGGGCACTGCCTTGAGTTCTGACCTTTGTCATGGTGGTAGAGATCACATTCTGGAAGGCCCGGGTCCCCATCACTGGGACTCACCCAAGAGAAGCTGGGACCGGCTGCAGGGTCCCTGAGCTGGGACTGGCTGCCTGAGCCTGTGGGTCCCCAGTCTGTGTGTCTCCAGGCCTTTTGTGCAGATGAGCAAGATTTTGAGAACACAAAGCGGGTCTGAGGGCGGAAGGAGGGGGGCTCCTGTGTTGGGGGCAGGCTGGCCAGCCCAGAGCTCCTCTCTGGTTTTAGCTGCCCGGCCGCCAGGTCATCATTGTAGCTTCCGCAGAAGCCCGGCGGCTTGAGCCTCCCAAGGAAACAGGTCCGCGTCGGCCTGGCTGTAGGCGGAGACGGCACACCTTCTGTCATGGCCACAGAGCCCGTCCTTTGGGCAGGGGCCCTGCCTTCTCTGCTGCTCAGCTCCACTCACGGCCCAAGGCACCGAATGAATGACCTTGCTATGGACACTAAGATTTGAATTTCAGGCGTCTCTAAAGTTGCTTTTCTTCCGACTTCTCACTGTTCACTTCAAAGCCTAGCAGCCATCCTGAACGCACCACCCGCACCGAAGCAGGTGGAGGAGGACTTGACCCCTGGGCTGCGGTTTGCAGACTCCTGCCCCCACCGGCTGCCTGCGTGACTAGAGCACAGGCCACGTCTCTCGTTGGACAGTTTCTAGTGGCCCCGAGAAAAGGCCAGAAGAAACCGGTCAAGTGAAGACCAGTGTGTTCTTGGAGCCCAGGCTTCTGAAAGGGTCCTTCCACGCTCCAGCTACGACACTGTGCCCGGGGCACTTTCTGTTCTTGTTTTAGACAACGGTTTTGAAGTCGGGTGTGTGTCTTGCACTGCAGCTCATCCCACTTTGCACGCGTGCCACGTGGCCACGTGCTCAGTGGTGCCCAGAGGGTGGAGTCATTGACCGTGGCCAGTGTCTGGGCTGAATCACAGCTGGGCAGCCAGATGTTCAGCTGTGTCTTTTCTGCCGCCTGTTTTCCATTTTTAAAGGGAGATGCTGGCGGGAATGACGCTGAGCAGGTGGGCAGGCAGGAAGAGAGGGCAAGAAGCTCTCTATCGTCTTATGTAGTTGTTGATCTTGGTTGTTCCCCGGCCCTGGGACAGAACCTGGGTCCTTGGGCTGTGTGGGCTGCGCTGGCTGGAGGTAGGGGCCCAGCGACAACTCTCCCAGGGCGCAGCACTGCTGTTTGTTTGTGAACAAGGGCATG
Organism: Solenodon paradoxus; assembly: GCA_004363575.1. Lineage (NCBI taxonomy): Eukaryota > Metazoa > Chordata > Mammalia > Eulipotyphla > Solenodontidae > Solenodon > Solenodon paradoxus. The sequence continues at coordinate 64,830 of RJWH01005067.1, read as the reverse complement.
ACGGGAGGGCGCACTGCTCTGGGAAGATCTCAGTCGACTGACCGTTGAATTAAGGGGGGACAGTCTCCTGCTCCACCTGTCACCTGTGCAGGAGCTGGGGCCCTGGTGGGTGCGCTCAGGCTGGCCAGGAGGCTGGGTCCCGGCCCCGCAGGACATCTGCCCTCTGCGCCTTCCTGGTAGACTGACGTCGGTGCCCTGGAGCAGGGGGCATCCTGTCCGGGCATTTTCCCGTGTTCCTGCAGCTAGAGCGGCCTGCGTGCATCTCACACGGCTCTGCGGCCCTGCTCCGGAGTCAGACATCAGGATCTCAGTGCGGCGGCCTGCAGCCCCGCTGGACTCTGCCAGCGTGGCTTTGGCTGGGAAGGGGTCTTCCTCAAGCCACGGAGGACTCTGGTGCCAGTAACTTCCCAGACCGGGGGGCTAGATGCCCTGCACTGGCCCAGTTACAAGAGAGACAGGCGATGCTCCACAGGGAGCGGGACGGCACTGTGGTGAGTCGTCCTGCACAGGCTCGTCGTGTCCAGACAGGCCCCATGGGATCCCCTACCTGCCAGGCAGCTGGGTCTCGTGGTCACACGCCAGAGGTCACGCTTTCTCTTACGTTTTCACCCGGTGATGAGTGGACACCCCGGATCTGAATGGTGAATTGCAGTTTGCAAGGGGGCATTGATTTTGTATTTCTGCTGGGCTAAAAACATTATTCTGCTTTTGAGAAAGTCTGGGGACATGATTCTTGTATTTCTCCCTTGTCTAGTGATGATCTTCTACTCATTCTGTGGCTGGTTATTCCTGCCCCTTTGCATGAAAACTCGCTGGAGAAGAATGAGGTCGGGTTGATTTAGTTGGTCGGTGTTCCTGTCGCGTGTTGGGATATCACAGCCAGCCACATTTTAGTTGTGTTAGCCTCACGATGAAAAAGCAGATTTATAAATGGAGAAATGATGAACTCTGAGGGACAAGCGGTGAGGGAGCTCGCTTGGAACTTGTGTGTTCACTGTGCAGGTAGGAGACCCAGAAAAGCTCTTTCTGTTGAGGGTAGAGCCTTTTCCCGAGGAGGGCGCGGTGCCCGCCAGCGTCCTCACCGCTGCTCCCCCGCCGCCCCTCTGGCCCGGCCTGAGTTTGGGCCGTGTCCACGCACCGGGCCAGTGTGCGGCCGGTCGCCTGCGAGCTGTGGGAAAGAAGACACTTTCTCTTCTCCAGAATGGATCTGGGCCAAATCAGGCCTTTTTTCTGGGCCATTTAAATCTGGTAAAAATGAGAATGAAGGTTCCCCCCAAATGGGCATCGGTGACGGCTCTGAATGCTGCTTCTCAGAAGGAAGAGCGGAGTAATCCAAGCGAGACCTTCTCCTCGAGAGGACGTGCTGTGAAGGGCTGTCGGGCGACTCCGCGCCTTCGTCCGAGCTTGGCGGTGGGGTCTGTCTTCCAGTGCTGGGAGGAGTCGCCGCGAGCCGGGAAGAAGTCGCGGGGGCGCCCTCGGAGCCTGGCTGCCGGCCCCCGTGCGCCGGGACGGTTGGCAGCCGGAGGGAGGGCAGGTGGGGCCCCTGCGAGCACAGACCTGAGCAGCCCTGCGGTGTCAGCCTGGCCTGTCCGCCAGGTGCCGCGGGCTGGGCTTCGAGGCCACCCCGGTGTGTGGGGCGGCGCTGAGCCCCGTCAGAGCCCTCACTCTGTGGGCTGTGCATCGTCCCCTTCCAGGTGGGGCCCAGGACGCGACCTCAGTGCGTCCGCCGTCAGCCGCTCCCTGTCCGGACATTTGGGTCGGCAGGGTCACCATTTTGCGGGCTTCTCTGCCTGGTTAGGTGGTGTCCCGTTTGCCCTCCGTGTTCAGAAAGCTTACCTGACTTCTGACATAATCTGCTCACTTTCGGGTGGCGTCACGCAGAGTCCAACTCCGCCCTGTTCGGCTGAGACCGAAGAGCTGCTTCTCTCTCATTTCCTGGCTCCCGGAAGCGTGTTGGCCGCGTGTGGATTTAGGCCGCAGGGTGTTCCTGCCCCAGGGGGAGCGTGAGCCCTGTTGGGCGCCCCTTGTGTGGGGACCTGACGCCCGGAGAGTTTGCAGCCACGTGCAGCGCCCGTGCCGGGAAGTGACCTTGCCTCCTAGCTGGCACCCCGTTTGTTCTCCATCCGGGCCAGGAGCTTAGCCGCTGTCCCCCGTCCTGTGCCGTGTCTGGGTGGCCATGGTCACGGGCGTGCAAGGCAGACGGACGATAGCGTCCCAGCATGTGCCACGTTCTGCTGGGCCCCTTCCTTGCTCGGACAAACCGTGCCTGGCTTTGGAGTTTCGTGGGAATCAGCCTCTCAGCACAGGGTTCCTTCTTTTTCATCGTAAGTGAAGACCATTTTGAACAATACATTAAAATACAGCCATGGGGACACCAGGGATGGATGTCACATTTGGACTTACTCGTCCCATTCTTTGTTCCCTTTGACGGTCACTTGAAAGTCACGTACTACGCTGTGCGCCGCTGAAGTTGGGCGAGAATGCCGGCCTTGTGTTGTTCAGTGGGAAGGGTTGTTGTCCCCGAGAACGGGGGACCCCTTTCCAGTGACCCGTTTCTTCTGGAGATTTCTGTTTCCTGGCAAGGAGTTGACCCACGTGTCCTCGTTCCATGGGTTACTGTGAAGCCGCCCACGTGAGTCATCGAGGCCGAAGCGGCACAGGCGGCTGGCGCTGGACTCCCCAGCCCGCCTCGCGTCCCCAGAGTTGCGGGGAGACGTGCGTGCGCCCTGCTCGCCTGGCACGGGGGCGCGCTTTCCTGAGCGTGGCCCGTCCTCCCGCAGAGCACCTTCCCGGCCCTGTCCGCACGCTTCAGTCGGAGCCACGCGATGCGGGACACCTCTCCACCCCCAGATGAGTGTTTCTGAAGGCTTCATCATCCTTGCTGTCAAGATATTTATACTCCGAAGAGGAAATTGCATTGGAGAAACATGTGTTAGACGTTTCACAACATGGATGTCATTTTTTTCTACGCAGGCCGCTCGGGTAACTTCACGCACCAGCCCCTGTGTGATGCACGAGAGGGTGTCGTTTCGTGAATGTGTGTAGATTTTTAAGAGGCCGTAGCATGGACGTTTCAGTGGGACCCTGCCACGCGAGGTGTCCTGCAGCCTGTCTTTTAGGTGATGTCGCAGCTGGTGCCCTGGAGCGGGGCCTGCAGCCCTTCTCTGCACTCCCCGCCGGGTATGCCCGGGCGCTCCGGTTCCGATGCTGCAGATCTGACCGGCCATGAACCTCCGGGAGCAGACCCGCACCCACTGTGTGGAGCGCCCAGAAAAGGCTGCGTGCGGGTCCCGTCCCCTGTGGGTGCACGTCGCGTGGCTGCAGACCCCGCCTCCTGGGAACCTCCCCAACACTGCACTGGAGTGCCTGGGGGAATGAGACTTCGGATACCTTCTCCAAGTGGAATTGCTGGGAGCGGCACCTCGGAATGGACAGGTGTTTCTGAGTCTCCATCCACCGTGTCAGAAGGCCGGCTTCCCCCGCGCCAGCCCTGAGGGAGCTGCACAGTTCGTCCTGTCCTGTCCCTCTGGCGGCCCTGTGGTCTGCCGTGCAGGTTTTGGCCAGAGGACTTGGGGAAAATTAATTCAGTTCAAACTTTTCAGTCTTCCTTCATGTTTGCAAATCGTTTTATTTCCCCTGAATTACAGTTCAGTCACTTGCTCGGTTTTCGCAGAGATACCAGGGCGTGTTGTTTGGTAAGAGCAGTCGTTTTCAGAATGACGCAGATTTCTGTCCTTTGTCACCACATCTAAGCCCCTGGAGCGTTCAGAGAGCCTGGATTTGAGCTGTTTCTCAAAAGAGAGTGAATCTCGCTTCGTTATTTCGTATTCATGCCGGCGGCGCGGCGGCAGAGTATCTCGCGGTTTGCTCGACGTCGTAGAAAATCACTGGCGGCTCTTTTCCTCTGTGGATTCCTGAGTCAGTTTTAAACGTGTTTTCCTCAGAAAGCAGTGCTTTCTTTCCTGTCTGCCATCCAGCTCGCTAGCCTCGGCTTTGAAAAACGGCCGCCTTCCCTTCCCCTTTGGCTGACCCGTTGCCCGAACCCAGCAGCAGCGCCTTTCTTGCCTCCGCGGGCATGGGCCCCACTCCTGGGCCGTCCAAGGGCCAGGCGCTGACTTTATGGAGCAGTTTTACTGCCCTGTTCCTTTCTTGGACTCATGGTTGCCTCTTCTCCTGTCCTCGAAGGGCATAAAGTCCCTGCAGGCTGCTTCCGCGGAGCGTCTCATTTGTCCATCTCCTTTCCTTCTCATTTCGGCTGTGCTTCTCGCCCGTGTCCATCCCGCAGAGTCAGGAGAGACCGTGCGCTTGACTTCTCTTCCCCAGGGGTTGTCGCGGGCACAGCCGTGTGTTCCACCTCTGGCTCTGTGAGCCGGGCCGCCCTGAGGTTCCTTCTGGACCGTCAGGCGGCCCTGAGGCTGTGGGGCCGAGTCCTGCAGTCCTGGCGGCGGCGGCCGAGTGGCAGGTGTGCGCCGTGGTGTCCGCAGGTTCCAGAAGCTTCCCCTTTCCCCCAGCGCCCTGCTTGGCCTCCGGATCCTTCCAGGCGTAAGAGGGCCTGTCTCCTCCCAAGCCCGCCCGGTGATCTTTGCAGGCTCCTTGGGGATTTTTGCTTTTGTGGGTTTTGTTCTGTGTTATTTGACTTAAAGGTGTAGGCCAGTTACTTCTTTGGGACTTTTTTTTTTAACCCAGAATAATTTCAAGATCATTTTTTCGTGCAGTGTGGTGCCGTTTCTAAAAAAGAAAAATCCCCGAGGTCACTGTCGTTTCCCTGGTCTGTGGTTTGATTTTTCTGGTGCACTTTGGCTGCGGGTCCACTGCTCCAGGGTCTCAGGTTTGAGGCGTGTCCCCCGCGGGGAGCGCATTGTCGGTCTTGTTTTTCACGCCCCCAGGGCTGAAGACTCTGCAAGTAGTTAAGTTTCTTCTACATATGTTTATTGCTAAGACACAGCTATTTGGTTTTCTTTCCTAGTTTTTAAAAACAAGTCTGGCTTCGTGCTTTCTTTTCTATTTCTTGGGCTGGGAATTCTGTTTCTTTTCCCTCAGTGCTTCAATCAGAAAGGGTCGTGGAAAGCCTGGCGCCTTCAGGTCCACTCAAGGTTACACTTGCACCTCTGGCTAAAACTGTTTGTGTCTCAGCTTCGGTCCGACGTCCTCTTGGGAAGGTGAAGAAGTGGCCATGGTCGTCCAGCCCTCCTCCCTCCCCTCGCGTGGTCTGCGCGGAACGCGGCCTCCTTGCTTTGCCTCCGCTTTCACACGTGCCTGTGTCCTCTGGGGACGCGGTCATCGCCTGTGATGGTGGAAGATGTTCCCCTCACACTTCTTTGCTCGCCGGACAACAGCTCCCACCCGACGCCGTCACTCTGCGTGTCTCCACCCGTGAGTGCGCCGGTCACCTTCGGTCCAAGTTGATGCTCAGGACTCTGGTGGACGCCGGCATCAGGGTCAGGCCCCTCGTGCAGGGTGCTGCGTGCGTCGGGCAGGGGGAGATGGTCAGAAGCGGGGGAGGCGACGCGGGGGCTCTGGGGCCTCCACCTGTGCGTGCGCGCACACCTGTGTGAGGGCTGAGCCCAGGGTCCCCCCAGAGGTCAGGCAGGGCCTTGGAGACAGGAGATGGCCTGGCCGGGGAGGGAAGCGAGTTCCCTGCTCTGTCTGGGACGTGTCCGGGATGCGGGGGGACCCAGGGCGCCTGCGGAGGGCGGCAGGGACAGCCCCCAGGTGGGCGGCCCCGCGGGGGTAGGCAGGCCGAGTGGGGTCCTGGCGCCTGGTGGAGGCTAAGCCCAGGAGGCCCATCTTCCAGAGGCCGGTGGCAGTGCCCGCGGTTTCTGGGCTTTGGGGAGCCCTGGTGGGCTTAGGTGGGTCTGTCAGATTGTAGCTCAGTTCAGGGGTCGAGGTCTTTCCAGAGTCGACCTGCTGGTTCCTGTGTGGGCTCCTGTGTGGAGGGTCACCAGCACCAGCGGTGGCCCAGACAGTGACTGCCCATTGCAGTCACCCTGTCACAGACAGGACGGTCAAGGGCCTCCAGTCAGGGACACACCGAGACGTTCCCAGGCACAGAGCACAGGACCGAGGCCCAGGGGCTCCCCTGGGTGGGTGGCTTCCGACTCTTGTCAGTTATCAGGTGCCGGTGACGCAGGGCGGAGGGGCCCTGCCTTCCGGGCTCAGGAAGTCGGGTCGACGCTGTGATGCGTGAACCCTGTGTGAGGGGCTCCCTGCCACGCACTGGTCAAGCATCTCCAAGTTTTTCCCAGTGGTAGTGTTTTATCTCCTCCTCTGTCTACCGTGATGCGGGAGGAATACGGTCCGGACGTCCCTGGGGCTGGAATCAAGCATCCAAAAGGTGTCTTTTAATTAATGAGCGCACAGAGTGACTTCTAAAGAAAGGCCCCTGCCTAGGAAGGAGAAGGCTGCAGAGAAGGACTCTCGAAAGCCAGGTATGGGCTCTGAAGAGTGCGTTCCCTCCGGGGCGAGCCCGGCCACGCGCTGGGTGTTAGACCGGAGACGAGACGGCTCTCCCGTGAATGGCCAGTCGGTGCTTGGGGCCCAGGGTGGTTCTAGAATGTGCGGACCACGAAATGAAGTGAAGACCAGGGTCTGGATGGAATTTCCGGTCGGGAAGGAGTGGCGCATTCCCAGCCGGCCTGGAGCAGGGCTCCCGCACCAGCACAGCATGGCGTCAGGCAGCGGCCTGCAGCTGCTGAGACCAGCATGGAGACTGCGAGAGGAGGAGCCCGGTGGACACTCGCCGGAGGGCTGGACGCGCGCCCTGGATGGGGTGCTTCTAAAACAAAGCAGCTAGGGTTGGTGTCTTAAAGCTTTTGATTGGTTCCAGGGCTCAGGGAGAAAGCTGGGAAAGTCTGAAGTTTGCTGTCTCAGACAGGACTCAGGTGGGCACAGGGGCCGTTCCGAGTCTGGATTGTGAAAACGGACGGCCTCCTCCGGGATTTTTTTAGACAATTCGTGGAGTCTAATGATGACCTTTGACATCTTCAAGTCGAATCCATATTTGGGAAAATGCTGTTGCAAGATCGACATCTATCATGTGATCTTAACAGCAAGTTATTTACCTGAAGAGACCTAAACATTATTCATTTCTCTTTCGTGTTAGGATTTCAAGTCCGTGCAGTGCAGAAGCACTGACAGTGACGCAAGCGTGCAAAACATATATAGGCTTTCATACATTTTTATTGAGGTGGAAACTCTAGCTTTTAGGAGTGCAGGTTCAGTCTTCATCAAATACTAACCACACTTTCTGATAGCTTTTTCCAGCTTTCTAATAATCCTCCACTGATGACCGCTTTAATTTTATTTCTATATTATTAACATAAAATGTACCATGAACACAACTTTTTCTTTTCACGGGGTATATATTTCACTTTTTCACAGATTCACAGTGTTCCTTCGTGGACATGTCCCGTCAGTTATTAACCGGCTCTCTGTTGGTATAAGTTTGGGCTGTAAAATGTACCTGTTATTATTTTGCACTTCTTGTGGAGGTGGTAACATTTAATGCAGCTTTTGCCACTGAACACTCTGTCGGGGGCCAGTCCGTGTCCCTGCACTGGTCTTTGTAATCATGCAGATTAGTTGAGAGAAGTGCAAGCCAGCGGTCTGGTTTTCTGAAGACGGGGTCGCTGGGCTTTCTCGAGCCTTTGACTTGAATGGAAGGCGAGAAAGATAGAAAAGGACATTTCTGTTTAATATCAGCAGTAAATTACATATTTAAACATATTATGCCTTTTGGTCGGGAGAGTAAAGTGACCATAATTCCTTTTATCTCCAAAGTGCATCTCTTCCCTCAACTGACTTCCCTCTTCTTGACTGACCCCAGTCATTTTGTTTAATTTCTTCTTGCATTGAAAGAGAGCACTTTTACCCTAAATGCAGTTGTGGAAACTATTAGTCAGTTTCTGGTTATTTTAGTGCAGGAGGGAAAATATGTAACCTCAGCTCTCGAGTACTTTCAGGTGTCCACGCTGCCCAGTGCGTGCGTTCACAGACCTGAGCTAAGACTTAGTTTTAAAAAGTCCTCTCACTAGAAAGACACGGCGTGTGCGGCTTTCTTTGTTACGCACATATGTCCAAAACGGACAGCAGATCCTCAAGAATAATAATTTTAGGTGTAATTTTGGGCTGGTGGCCACCATGCTGCTCGCTTCCTCATTTTGCACGTTGGTGGCAGGAGGCAAGGCTTCCTGGCCTCAGGGAGACCCCAGCACCCCCACATTCGACTGCAGCGGTCATTTCACCAGCGATGTGCTAACACGTGGAAGCACTGACTTCATGAAAATTGTCCAGCGTGAACTCGCCACCCCAGGGCCCCCGAGTGGGCTCGGGCGCCCTCAGCCGCTGCTCGAATCCGGGTCCTCCTTCGTGGCCGCTCCGTTGGGGCTGCGCAGGCCCCCCGGGGAGGGGTCGCCCCTGCACAGCTCGCTGCGCTGCAGCCGAAACCACAGGATGCGAGGCTGTGGACTCACGTGTGTCCCTGGGCCCCTGTGCTGAGTACACTGCCAGCGTAGCTGCCGATGACGTGACCACTCTGCCCCAGGTCACCGACGGTCCCCTGAGGGACAGGGCCAGTCCTGGTCTGGCGCGTCGGTTTCAGGTAAATGAACACGTCTGTGAAAGTAGGAAGCCGAGGCTCCCTGCTTCTGCGTTGCAGGCGAAGGGCGCAGCCATGCAGGTGAGCAGACAGCAGGAACTGGGAGGAGACAGCATTTTCTCCTCCTCTGTGGTGGTTCACGTCGGTTGTTCCCTGGCTCTGGGTCGGTCCCAGAGCGTGGGCCCCAGCAGGGCAGCGCGCCCGGGTCCCTGCGTCCCTGCCTCCGCTCGGCAGCGGCGAGCGCCTGGCGCCCCTCACCTGCGAGCTGTGTGCCGCGCTGCCTTATGGGGACGGGCGCGTGTCCGGGGGGCTGTCAGGAAAGAAGGGTGTACGTTTGGAGCAGAGCTGTGGCACAGTCACCTCTCCAGCTGAGGGGACCCTGCGGGGAGGTGACCGCAGGGCGCTCTCGGGGCAGGTTGGACAGGGCCGTAATGACGGCCTCTGGCCTCCAGTGTGCCGGCCTTTCTTTTTCAGGAATTCTGTTTCGTTTATTTTTCCAAACAAACTGTGCCAGGCGATAGCTTCTAGACGCGCCTCCGTTCTCGACGTGTTTCAGTGATTTTATTATTTTGAGTGGTTTCTGCGGCGCTTGCTACACGGTGTGTCGTATGCTGAGTGTCCAGTTAGATTTAAAGTGCCGGGCGCCTTTCACACGTGTGGGCTCTCTGGTGGCCGGTATCTGACGCACACGCCCTCCCCGCCCTTCTGACCGGCCTCCCCCGCTGTCCACTGCGCCCCGGGCCCTTTGCTTCTGCTGTCCACCCGTTCAAGCCTCGGGCGTCAGTCCTGTTCCCCACGTGCAGGGCTTAGTGTTTTGCTTTGTTTGTTCTTTTGCTCCGTTTCCTTCTCGTCCACGTATGAGCGGGATCATCTGGTACTTATCTTTCTCCTTCTGGCGTGTTTTACTGAGCATCCTCCCCTCTGGTTTCATCCAGGTTTCACAAATGGCAGGGTTTCGTCCTTTCATCGACCGCTGAGATCGCCCCACTGCGCGCAGGGGACACATCTTCCTCACGCCTGTGATGGGTGCTGAGGTGGTTCCAAGTCTCTGCTGCTGTAAGTGTGCTGTGCAGAGCAGCGGGGTGCAGACACCTTTTCAAGTGAGGGCTTTCATTTTCTTCAGGTAGAGGCACAGGTGCGGAGTGGCCGGGCTCGATGGCGTCCTGCGTGTCCTGTTGGGGACCCTCTGTATTGTTTTCCGGCGCATCTGCACCCGCCTGCGTTCCCACCCACAGCGCCGGAGCTCCTTTCTCCCCGCACCCTCGCCCCTGCTTGCTTCTTGGCTCTGAGGCCCTCACCGTCACAGGTGTGGGTGACAGCTCACTGATCAGCGCTCCTCTAGTAGTAAGTGATGGCGAGCGTTTGGCCGTTGCTGCTTGGCATCTGCATGTCTTTGGAGAAATGTCCAGTGAGTATCTTCTGCCCATTTTTTGAGTGGATTGTTTGTTTCTTTGTTATCCAGTTGCGCAAGTTCTTCTGTAGCTTAGGTGCTAAAGCCCTGCTCTGGTGGCCTGCAGGTGTCGTCTCCCTCTCAGTAGGATGCCTTTGTCTTTCGATGGTGGTTTCTTTCGCTTTGCAGAAACTCCTTAGTCTGATGTGGTCCCATTTGTTGATTTTTGGTTTTTCCTCCCTTGCTGCTGGATTCATGGAACGTATTGTCTGTGTCGTCTTCTGTATATTTTATGGTTCTGGTCTGACATCCATGTCTCTAGTGCATTTTGAATCAGTTCTTGTGTTTGAGATCAGTGATCTAGTTTCATTCTTTTGCAGGTGGCCGTCCTGTTTCTTCAGTGCCAAACCACTTGTTGAAAAGCTTTCCCTTTCTCCTTTGCCTGCCTTGTTTCTTGGCTGCGAGCGAGTTTCGTTGCGCGTGTATGTGGATCTATTTCTGGACTCTCCGTTCTCTTCCACTCGGCTGCGCGTGTCTTTATTCCAGTACCTGCTGTTTTGATTACTCTCACTTTGTAGCATAGTTTGAAGTCGGGACGTGTGTTGCCTCTGTTTTTGTGACTTTTTTTTGGGGTTGCTTTGACAGTTTGGGGTCTTGGCCTCTCTTGGTTTTGGTATTTAGTGTGTTTGTTCTCCGTCTTGATGGGGCTGCTGGAGCCCGCACGCTGCTGTGCGTCTGAACGAGGCTAGCTCGTCACCACATCAGCATCTCCATCTCACTGTCTCTTCCTTTTCTTTGAACCAGGACTTAGTAGTTCAGTTTTCATACTTTGCATCTTCTCTTCATTACATTTCTTCCTTGGCGTTTAGTTCTTTTTGATGCAGTGGGAAGTGGGACTGTCTTCTGAGCTTTTTCCTTTTTAGCTCGTTGTCTGCAGAAGTGCAGCAGATCTCTGTGTACTGACTTCATAGCCAGGGGGGAGTAATTTTATTTTGCATTTTGGAATAATTCTAGATTTGCAGCAAGTTTCAAGAATGGCTGAGTCCCCGCCATCCGCTGCCCCTCATGCTGCCCCTCATGCTGCCCCTCATGCTACCCCTCATGCTGCCCCTCATGCTGCCCCTCACGCTGCCCCTCACGCTGCCCCCGTCGTTGCCACCCGCATGTGGGGAGCACAGACTCCCCAGGGTCCGCATGCAGCCTGGCCAGCGCCCTGCACGCACGTGCCGCCTTCTGTCTCCAGGCCGTGACCGTCCTGTTGTTCATGAGCGCACTCTGGGCAGGACTGGGGGTGTCCCGTGGGCCGTGACGGGTCACATTTGGGGAGCAGGCCCTCTGGGCTGGCGGCCCTTCCCACCCACTCACCAGGATTCGTCTTTTCACCTGTTCTTTAGACTCCTGGGTCCTGCCAGCATGCCTCCTCTGACCTGTGTCCTCTGACCTGTGTCCTCGGTGTGTCCAGAAGCAGAACGTGCGTGGTGCCGTGCGCGCCTGCGGTCTCATCCTGTGGCCGCTGCTGTCCCCCTGCAGTCCCCCCGTGCGTGTCCGCGCCGTCCCGCCGTCCTGCTCTCGGCTGCTCCCCGGCCGAGGGGAGCCGGACAGAGACGTTAGCAAGGCCTGCTTGATTGGGTGGTGCTGCCCCTCTGCTGCCAGAGCCTGAAAGCTGCTTGGTCTTGACTGCTCTGCCCGAGGAGCCTGAGGTCTGAACACACCTCATCCGACCTGTTCCTCTCAGTCAGGAAAGCAATGTCAGAAAAAGTTAGTTTTAGTTAAAAACCCAAATGCTGAAGACAAGTTGCCAGCAAATTGGTAGGAGGTCGCCCTGCTGAGGCTGATGCTCCCGCAGAGGGAGGCCCGGGCCTCAGAGAGCCCGGCCTGCGGGGACTCAGGATTCTGCGGGGCCTCCGGGCTGTGTGAGGCCCGGGCCTCCCTTGGAGGAGGCCAGAGGAGAGGCTGTGCTCACAGGCTGGACTCTGCCTTTGGGTCGGTTCCAGAGCAGGTTTTCTGCATCCCTGTTCCCTTCACACCTGTTGGTCCCGAGCTCCCGAAGGGCCGACAACACCGCTCAGGCCCTGGGAGATGTCGGTGCAGCACCGTTCTGACATTGGAAAGAGATAAGAGGACATTCTCTGCCTCCCCTAGTGGGAGGGCGGCTGTGGATGCAGAGACCACTTTCAGGCAGGCGCCCCCACCCCATAGCAATGGGCTCTGCACCCCGGCCCCATGACCGGCACTGCCCGGTGACCCCGATTCCCACCACCCAGGCCACTGGAGTTGAGCTCCCTGGAGGCTGCAGGCTGTCACATCAGATACTCTGCCCCCCAGTCCTGAATCCCACACTCAGGCCTCACGGTCCCTGGGGGATGGGCCTAGACACGGGGTCTGGCTCAGTGTCCCCCTCTCTGCCTTCCCCAGGTGCGGGCTCATGTCGTTGAGATGGAGAAGGAGGGGTCTTCCTGCCCTGCTGAGAGCTCACGCAGAGAACGCCTGCCCTCGAGGCTCCAGAAGTTGGAGTGTTAGTTTTAAAGTCCACTGTCACGTACATGTGGAGTGACCTTCAGATGGGGTGGGACCAGCTGCAGACGAACGTTTGGAAACCCAGGAGTTGAGATTTATGTGACAGACCCCTTGGGATGGATGCAGTTGCCCACTGGACAGGTCACCCTGGGCGCCCAGTCCAGACTGAGCTGCTGGCCGGGCCAGGCGAGGGTGTGTGGGCCGCCCCACAGACTGGTCCTGGAAGGCCCCGAGGTCCGGCGTGTCCGCTGGGCAGAGCAGAGCTGTGCTTGGGAGTCAGTGTGCATCTTGGAGATTTTCTGCACTCGCCCCGATGGGCTGGGACCAGACCATCAGCTCCCCGCGGCCCGTCTGCTGGCGCCCTGTCCTCGAGACGGTCTGCTCCCACGGGGCCTTGCAGCGCTTGCATCTTTCTGGACACAGAAAGGCCGTGCGTTTGCATCTGTTTATTTTCCTCTTTTCTTAAAAGCAATGATAAACTTCTCTTACAAAAACCTGTGACTTTAATCTGGAAGTTATGGCCTCTCTCTACTGCAAGGGGAGAACGCCTCCAGCAGGCAGACGGGGCCTCGTGGTGAAGGGACACAGGGCTGTGCTGGCCCATGTGCTTCAGTTCTCATCCCGGAGAGTCACGTGGCTCAGTCAGCATCCCCACCTGTGTCACCGGGCCCTCTGCTGTGCAGACAGATGCAGGTCAGCCTCACCGCAGGCCGTCCGCGACCCTGGTGGGGTCACTTTCCCCGACGTCGTGGAACCGTTAGGAGCTCCCCGGGGAGAGCTTCTTCTGGAGGGGCTGCGCGGGTCAGAGCAGGTCTGCAGGGAGGTCCCCGAGCGCGGGTCTGTCGGCCTGGCAGGGGCGGGCCTCTCCAGGTGCCACGCAGTGAGGGTGCAGGCCGGCTTTTGGGCACTGGCTGGGGCCGCTCCCTTCTGAGGTCCGGGAGCGCGAGCAGGGACGAAGGGTGGCTGTGGCAGGAGCCGCCGTGTGCAGAGGGGAAGGCGCGTTTGCTTGGACTGAGGGTCCAGCCCAGCGTCTGTTTCTCTGAAGGGCGCTCAAGCCTTGAGCACGGGCTCCCCATGGGGGCTGCGCGGTGGTGGCGCCTCGTCCTTTCTCCGGGGCGCTGTGAGCGCGGGGCGTCGGGTCTGAATTCCTGCGATAGATGCTGGCTCCTAAGCACTGACTTGCAGCCAGGCCCCTCGGCTGACCCCACGGGCATCACTGCCAGCACACTCCTGATGCTCAGTGGGGTTTTATCGGGGGGCTCTGTGAACGCAAAGCGGGCAGAGCGCCCACCTGTGGACCCCGTGGGCACGTCGAGCCCCTCGAAGGCTGGGCCTGCGCTGCCCCTGTCCTGGGGAGCCCGCCCGGTGGACACGTGCCCAATGGCCAGACCTGGGTGTGGCCTGGGACCCCCCAACACCTGCCTGCGTGCCGACAGCTGGCCTTCACCTGCGTGTCGGCCACCATGTCACCCGGGCTGTGAGTCACATGGGGTCATGCTCTGGAGCTATGTGAGGTTACTGCGGGTCCCACTGGGTCCCACTTTAGGTCACATGGGGTCACACTGGGTCACACTGCATCACGGTGGGTCACATAGTGTCACATGGGTCACATGGGGATCACATGGGGTCACACTGGGTCACATGGTTTTATGGGGTCACACTGTCATATCAGGTCACACTGCATCACACTGGGTCACATGGAGTCACGGGGTCACACTGGGGCACATAGGGTCACGGGGTCACGCTGTCATATCGGGTTACACTGCATCGCTGTGAGTCACATGGCTTCACATGGGTCACAAGGGGTCACATTGGGTCACATAGGGTCACAGGGTCACACTGTCATATCAGGTCACACTGCATCACCTACGGGTCACATGGAGTCACGGGGTCACTACATTGGGTCAGTACATCACTGGGTCCTGTGACATGACAAGGGTCACATATGGGTCACATAGGGTCACGGGGTCACACTCACATCGGGTCACATTGCATCACCTATGGGTCACATGGGGTCATGGGGTCACACTGCTACATTGGGTCACACTGCATCACTGGGTCATATGACATCACATGGGTCACATGGGGGTCACATAGGGTCACGGGGTCACACTGTCACATGGGGTCACACTGTATCACTGGGTCACATGGGGTCACATGGGTGGGGGTCACATGGGGTCACACTGGGTCACACAGGGTCACGGGGTCACACCGTCACATCGGGTCACTGCATCACTGTGGGTCACACGGGGTCACACTGCATCACTGTGGGTCACACGGGGTCACCATGTGGGTCACCTGTGGGCCTCCCTGCGGCCGCATGCTGGGCCTGAGCCTGGAGAGGCAGGAGCGTGAGCTGGTGCCCGTGGTGCCGGGCCTTCCCCTCAGGTTCCCGAGTCCCCTCGAGGCGGCGGCAGAGCGAGCGGATCTCTGACAGCTGAGGATGTGGGCTCTGGTGTCTGCTGGCCCGGGGCCCTCGGAGGGCGGCGTAGCCTCACACCCGCGGGAGGAGGCCGCTGCAGAGTGAGCAGAGGGCGCTGGGGCCACGCTGGGGGACCCGGGCGTCTGGCGTCTTCCCCTCCCTCCAGGCAGACGTTCTGTGCTTCCAGGTCTAGAGGCCCCTGCCAGGCCCACACGCACCCGGCGTCCACGTGCGTGCGGCTGGGACGCGGGCTCCTTGGTGGCCCTGGGGCCCAGGGCTCCATGTGCCCTGCTCAGAGTGCCCATGACCGGACCCCCTTTCTGGGAGTCTCCGCCCAGGGGACTTGACCCTGCGGGGATGGGCGTGTCGGACACTGCAGCCCAGAGGGACCGGACGCGTCCTAGGAGACGCAGGGCCGTGGGGGCCGTGGGGGCGGGTGGGGTGAGCGTGGACACGGCCTCTCCCGGCAGGGAAGTGACCCATTTGTCTCCCAGCGAAGCCGTCTCGTCAGTGACCTGAGGGGCTCGCGGCCGGATCGGAGGCCTGCTGAGCGGTTCTGGTGAGGGGCGCACCCACCCGCTCTGCCAGGCTCCCCGGTGTGGGGCCGGCGCCTCGTCTGCCGCCTCTTCTTCTCGCGGCAGCTCGTCCACGAGGTGGGTGCGCGGGCAGCGCGCGTTTATCACGAGGTGGCTGTGGGGGCCTTGCCACGGTCTGGCAGGTCTGTTTCGGGAGGAGACGCTTCAAGGGGCTGCAGACCCTCCGTCCCGCTGTGGGGAACTCTCGGGGAAGCAGGTTCTCACGGGAGCCCATGCGCCGCCCACGAATGCGCGGCAGAGCGGCCCCGCCTGGAAGCTGGGGACGTGCGGCGTGCACGGCGGGGCCTCCCGGCAGCCCTCCCGGCACCGGCAGGCTCAGCTCACTCTGGCGGGGTGACTCGCTCCCTGCGTCCCTGTGACGCCCGGCCCCGCCGCCTCTGCCACCCGACGCCGGAGCAGGGCCGCGCCCACCAGCAAGCCTGGCGTGGGGCGGGGGGCCCGTCGGGCAGATGCCGCGTCAGTGCCCAGCAGCCCGGCTTCACCACAGCCGTGTCTGGGGACCCCTCACTTGGCACGCGCGGTCCCTCCCCTCGAAGGGTCCAGATACCTCAGGGTGCTCGCCAATGGAAGCGGGGTGCCTGCGGGGCCGCAGTGGGAGGCAGCTGGGTGAACACCGAGGGCTCTGCCGCGCCCGAAGTCGCTCTTCCTCGGGCACCTGGGTGGAGGAGCAGAATTCGCGGACCCTGGGCCATGTGTGTCCCCGGAGCCCTTCGCTCTGACCCCTCCGTCCGTAGCCCCCTGTGGCTCTGGGCCTGTCTCTGCGGATCCGCACCTGGACCCAGGTGGGCGGGTTCTGCTCTGCTGGGCCGGGTGTCGGTCAGCGCTGGGCCGCCGCCGTCCCTGGGCCGGGAGCGATTGTCCTCGCCTGGGCTGACCAGGGTCTTCAGGGAACATGTGTCCAGGCTCAGGTTGGGGGCCCGCCCTCCCTCCGTGTGGGCGATGGGGTGGCGTGGCCGCCTCTGCAGTCGGTTTATGGGGACACGCCACGGCCCTGCCAGTGAGGGAGCGGGAGGCGCGTGCCTCGGAGCCTTGTTATTTATTCCCGGGCCCTTGTTCATGGGGGAGCCGGGTTTGCGGGGGCTTCTCTGCCCCGAGGCCTGTACGCAGCGGGGTGGCTGCCCGCTTGCCTGTCTCGAGACCGCCCGCCGTGTCGCCTGTTGGGCAGGACCTTCCCAGGGGCCGTCCTGGTCACCAGATAGCCATTTGCACGTCTGTCCCAGCGCACAGTGCTTTTCTCAAGCACATTGTCCCTCCTTGGCTGTCAACCCGGGAATGCAGCCAGTCACCTGGCCAGGCCCCGGCGTGTGCTCAGGCCCCGCAGGCGGGGTCCTGGGAGGGAGAGGAAGGGCAGTGTGACTGGTGACGTCGCCGAGGCGCGACCCCCCAGACCTGAGTCAGTGTCTGTGTGGACCGGCCGTGCCCCCCACTGACCAGCACAGTCAGCGTCTTGGGGTTCGAGAGATGGCCTGGAGAGGGGACTCCTGAAAGGGGACCCTGCTCCCACATACCTGACCCAAGTCCCCCTCTGCGCAGGAGCTGAGGGGCCGGGCTGAGGGGCTTTGAAAGCAAAAGCGCGCCTCCTCGTCTTCCGTTTTCCTTTAAGGCCTTTCGGGTGCAGCGCTGTGGCTTAGAAAACACCCACGTTTCTGTGAGATCGTCCAGGTGGTTCCATATGCTGGCGTTTCTGCCCTCGGTGGCCGAGTGGCACCGTGACGTCACTCTGGGGCGTGATGTGGATTCCTCTGGCGTATTCGCTCCGTTCCTGGCGGGGAAAGTCTAGATGCTCTTTTCACGACCCCGATAGCAGCGATGTGTCGGGAGCGTGCCCGGGAGGCCTTCTAGACAAGCATGCGGGGAGGCCCGACGGCCCTGACCTCCTGTCCTGTGGGGACGCTACGCTCTTGGGGCTGTGTCCCGCGAGCCGCCCGCCCAGAGGCCTGTGACGCGGGTGGCCGGCTCAGTGTGGCGCCGTCTGGAGGAAGGCGCCTGCGGAACGTGCCCCTGTTCCTTTTCGTCACCCTGCGGCGATGGCCGGCGTCGAACCTCATGATTCTCGCGTGCCGGGCCTTGGCGAAACCCACACGGTCTCCGTTCAGGGCGTTTTTAGGTGCTTAGAATTCAGCAACGTGGAGCATGGAGTTTGTTTTCCCCTCGTGCTCCGAAAGAAGGGATCCGGGGGCTGACTTGGGGCCACATGGCGCCGCTTCGCCAGGTAATGTTTAACAGGATGTTTATGGCCGGGCACACATGACGATGCCTCTCTGTTCCAGGGCACAGTTCTCTCTTTCATCTGGTGCTGGGGCCTTGTGGGTTATTTCCCGGAGAGTGCAGCCGAGAGATGATGTGAGGAGGTGTCAGTTGCATTCTGTTCTCTTCTACTGGAGAGAAGTGCTGGCTTTAGGAAAGAGGGTGGAAACGGCAGCGTCTGTGTGGGAGGGCGGATGTCACCCCCGCACATGGACGAAGGCCCGTGCTGCTGCCCAGGCCACTTGAGCTGGGAGGGTGCTACCCAAAACAGAAGTTTCAGAAAAGCCTATCTAGGAAACTAAGAAGGGTTGCATGGTAGGAAAATAGGAGCTTCTGCACACATCACCTGGTCACGACTCTGCAAAATGCAGAGCAAATTGATGTCAGAGCTTGAGGTGGTGAGTCTGTGCACCTCTGACCAGCCCCTTTGAAAGTGGGCTCCTGCAGTTTAGCTGAGGTCTCTGCTCCTCCGTGTTTGCTTTGACAGTAGAGCCCGGGTGCTGGCTTTCTCTGCTGTCCTCCCTCGTTTCTGAATGACTCAGCACGTGGCCTCTGGTTTCCCTGGTGCAGGATGTGCTTGTGCATCCGAAGGCAGCCCGGAGGGCCGGACTAGGGTCCTGGCCTCCCCGGCACTGGCACTGGCCCACAGGGATCGGCCACGCGGGCCCAGTGGGCCGCGGTCTGTGGATGCCACTGCTGTCCCCATCACTGTGTTACCCATTCGGTGAAGTTTGCTTTTTAGGCGCAAAGAGACTTTAGAGTCATTGCTTCAGACCAGAGATGGGACACAAGCTGGAGGTGGCCGTGATCATTCCCTCTGGAGGACAGAAGACACCCATTAAAGGACATGTCCTTTCTTGGAGACAAAAGCCACCCTCTTAGTTTCTCGTGCCTTCACCGTTAAAGTCTCCAGAGCGACTTTCTCAGGGTTTCTCAGGTCATGCGTTGGTGCCCGCACCCAGCCGTGCTCACTTTGGGCACTTCAGCGTGTTGTCGGGCACTCTCGGCTGACCGTCAGGTCCGACGGGACCAGCCATCGCACGTGCTTGGTGGCGGCTGCGGGCAGCTTGCCCATCCGCGCACTCCGTGCTCTTTGGAGCTGTGTCGTGTAGTCTCTCGTTAGCGACCCTTCTGTTTGCGTCCGGTGTCCCTTCTCCAGAAGCAGGGTTTGCTGGGGTTTGGACAGGCGGCGGGAGATGCTTCCTGAAGGCAGCACACTCGCAGAGCCCCACCCAGGCCGCCCCGGATTCTCGCTATAAAGGGAGTGCAGGCCGGGCGGCCGAGGTGCCGGGCCGGTGCGCCCTGTTCACAGCCTGGGGCCACATGGCAGGGCCGGCTGTGGGCGCCAGCTCCTCATGGGGACAGACAGGCTGCCACTTGCTGTGATTGACTGGGGGCACCACCTCTCTGAAAGGAGACCTTTGTTTCAGAAGACGGGACTTGCCTCTGCGTGTTGTGTCCTTCCTTTTCTGGGCAAGGCCTCTGAGGTTTCCTTCCAGGAAGCGCCTCCGTGGCTGGGGGTGCGGTGTCCCGGGGCTCGGAAGGGCCCTGGGAGGCTGGCTGGGTGTCCCTTCCGGGGCGGCTGTGTCCCTGCGCGCGGGCGGGTGGGCAGGGCTGTCAGTGGCGCCGAGGCCGACCGCCTGCTCCTCGTGTCTTCTGAATGGAGGTGCAGGATTCGCTCACAATGGATTATTGATCGTCTGACCAGCAGCCCGCAGGCCGTGTCATCGGCAGCCTGGGCCCGGCCGTGAATGCGCCACTTCATGGGGCAGCTGGGACCAGACAAGGGGCTGGCCTGGGACTGTTCACCCCAGCGGAGTGTGCGTGGGGAGAGGAACTGGCGGTGGCTGCGCTGGCCTTTCCCCTATTTGTTGGGATAATAAGCTTGTTGTCCCGGCAGCGGAGACGCCCGCCCAGCCTGCTGACGATGGGCTCCCTCGTGCAGCCCTGCGGCGAGGGCGCTGTGGCTGGTCGGGGACTTTGGCGCAGTCAGCCTGGCAGCCCGGCTTTGCGGCATGGTCAGGGCCACAGCAGCAGCGACCCAGCGAGGGGCTCCACGCGCCTGCCCCACCTGTCTGGCTGTGACCTCCCGAAGGCATCTGGAGCCTTCCCCCGCGTGGCTGCTCCTCTGCACGGCCCTCTCTCGCCAGGAGACGGCGCCCGGCCTCCTGGTCGCAGACGTGGTGCTGGCAGCCCTGCTCCTGGAGCAGCCGATCCCGTCTCCCTTCCCGAGGCCTCTGGGGCAGGCAGAGAAGGGGCCGCGGCGTCACAAGAGCGATTTTAGTGCCATGGCAGCGGAGAAGGCCCACTGGGTCAGTCGTTGGAAGGAGAGCACTGCCTGGGGTTTCTGTCCCTAAATCCTGAACACACAGGTGCCGGAGATGCCACCTGGCCAGCCCCTCCCTGCTGTCCTCTGCTGGCTGGCTGGGATCCTCAAGCAACTTTGAGTCGCTTTGTTCTGAAACCGCTCTAACGGCGGGGGGGGTCATTTGTCAGTTAGTCTCTGATTCCTTTTCCAGGGTAAGACTTTGCTAGAACTGTCTTTGGTGGCGGCTGTGGGGAAGCCAGCTCTCAGCCACTTGGCTCCTGCTTTGTGTTGGGCTCGTTTCCAGAGCGTGGTGGCCGGGTTTGCAGCACAGCGCTGTCACTCTTGAAGAGACAGGCTGTGTGCCCCACGCTGCCTCACTGGTCAGGACACGGGTGCGGTGGGGGGGCCCAGCCCTGGACCCGAGACGCCCACACCAGGGTTCCTTGGCCGAGCGCTTGGGATGCTCTGGACAGACCCCTGAAACTTGGACAGGTGGGCCCCTGGGGCCCAATACTGCTTCCACCAGAAGTTTCCTGTTCTTCAGAGGAGTGTTTCTTCTTGGAGTTTCTAGAACTAACAGAACTGCATTCCTTGTGCCTCTGGGCTCCTGGGGTGCTGGGGGCCCGGGAGGCGCCTCTGAAGTATTTCCATGTCACCAGCAAAAACCATGAGCGTTAGTTATCCTCCATCGCCAGCCTAAGAAAGTAAATAACAGTTCTCAGACATTATCTAGCGTCCAGTCCACAGTGAAGTTCAATCTGTAGATGAGTCTGGAGGTAAACACGTCTTCTGTGGACGGTTCCAGCTGATGGGGGACAGCGCCACTGTGTCACCTGTCGTGGGAACCCAGGAGGCCCCACAGCTGCCGATGCTGCTTTCCGTGGACTCGCCTCCACTTCCCGAGCATCTGAGTGTGTCCCTCTGAGTTTCTTACACCGACATTGTCACCACCAGTACTGAGGGCACTGAGCTGACATTCATCTGTTCGACCATTAGCAGTGATCATGTCTACACGCTTGGCACACTAGCGTCTCCTAAATCAGAGATGCCAGAGCAGAAGCAGTGTTCCCGTGTGCAGGTGGAGGAAGGGAGTCGGCCGCAGAGTGGACACGGGGTCGCAGAGCTGTTCGGTGTGGGTGGCAGAACTGCCTTACGTCTTGGATAGCCTGACTCTGGGCCTCTGGTCCACTCTGAGGTTGGCCCTGTCGCACCCAATTCAGGGGACAGAGCTCTGCTTAGGTGACCTGCCCTCCCCAAGGGGTGCGGTCAGAACCCTGTCCACACGTGCTGGGGTGGGGCCGGCCAGCACTGTCCGGGCGGGTGCTGTGGGGCCCCAACTTGTCACATGGCCTCGGGCCAGGGCAGGCTCCCTGAGACGGGGGACGTGTGCTCTGGCTGGGGCATGGCTCCGGATGACACAGTCACACCTGGGGTCAGTCCCGAGGCTCAAGTGCTGAAGCTGGGAGGGTGCCTGGGCAGTTGGAGTTTCTGGAGCCACCTGCCTATGTGGGGAAGGTGACGCTCTCTTCCTGGAGGGCGTGGGGCTCAGGAGGGAAGGGGGACGGTCAGAGGGATGTGTGGGCGATGCAGGCGGGAGCGGAGGGACCAGGGTGTCAACCCCACACCCACTGACCACCTTGGCTGCTGTGGACTGGCCCGTGGTGGCCAGGCTTGCGCCTCACTCCCCTCCCCGCCTTTCCAGAAACTTCTTCCTTTCCCACTGGGCCCTCCCTCTGCCCATAGGTAGTTTCCTGGGCTATCGTTCAGTTGTTTCGTGCCGCTGGACACCCCGGGGCCCGTAGGAGCCGCCGGTCGGGCAGTGGCATCGGCTGAGGCTCGGAAGGGCCCTGGGAGGTTGGACGGGCCAGTTGGCTAATGCCAGGGCTTCCTTGTTCCCGTTGGAGACTTTCCCATGTCTGCGTTTCCACGTCTGCCCCTTCAGGTCGTTGTGGGCTCTTTAAAAATGCCTGCAGGCCGCACGGAGGCTGCAGCGGGTCTGGTTTGGGAAGGTGGGCGGACAGGCCGAGGAGGCAGGACTGGGAAGGGGCACGGCGCCTGGCCCGGGATGCTCCTGTGAGTTGCAGAGCCTTTGGCTTTGGGTGAGGATTTCAGGCTCCTGTCCCTCCTCGTTCCTGAGTCTTCGGCCTCTGACAGCACAGGGCCCCGGCCCTGGAGGGTGGCCGCTCTGGGACCTGATGCGTCAGGGCTGCGGCGATGGGACGCGGGTTTCCAGCAGAGGCGGCGGCACGACCCTAACCTGGGCAGGAGGCTGGAGGCCCCAGCCCACAAGGGGAGCCCTGCGGCCGAGTCCTGCTGAATGCCGGTGGGCCCAGGGCCCTCATGCCGCCTCCTGCGTCTGGTTGGGGGCCGCGCGGCGCCACAGCCCCCTCCTTGGACCTGGCTCTGGGCTGCGGGCCAGTGGGCACGATGCTGCCTTAGACACCAGGCCAGCGTGGTGTGAAAGCGTTTGCCTTCCCACGGCTGCCAGAGAGCTGAGGACACGGTGGGCGGCAGGGCACGGCCCAGCCAGGCTTGATGTCCCTGAGAGGCAGCTCCTGCTCGGATCCACTTTGGCCCAGGTCACCTGGGGCCTACCCGGTGCCCTCAGCTGGCTGAGTATGAGAACTGTGGCTGCGTTTTGGCTGCTCGATCCCGGCGAGGACCTTTGGACATTCAGCCACTTTAAGGGCAAACGTCAGCGCTGGTGAAACAACTGCTGAACCCCAGCTCCCCCTCGTTTTTCTCTTAAACTCACTTCTCTATGGTTCTTTGGGCTGGATTTTTGTATCCAGAGTAGGTTGCCAAGTATAAACAAGTATGTTTTATTCATACTTTATATCAAATTTGACATTTTTGGGGGGAGTGAAAAGCCCTGGGGGCTTTATAAAATCCTAAGTTGACACATGCAAAACCTGGGCCAAGACGCAAACAGCTGACGAACTAAGTTAGCTTAGCGGACGCTGCCGCTAGGTGTTTGCGTGGCCTCCGTTACTTGTGGTGAGTGTGACTGAGTCATTTTAGGGGTCGCTGACTGTGGGCCCGGGCCCTCATCAGAAGAGCGGGGCAGCTGCCCGTGAGGACGGGGACACCAGTGCGCTGCCCCCGCTGCTGTGGCCCCCTCAGGGCTGGGACATGCGCCCTGTGCAGCTGTTCAGAATCTGTAAGATTTCTCCCCCTGGGTGTGTGGGTGTGAGGGTGACAGTCCGCTGCCGAGCAGGCTGGAGCCGCAGGGCACATGCCGGGCCCAGGCGCCGGGGGAGAGCGTTTCCCCTGTGAGCATCAGCTCGCAGTCTGGTCACAGCCAGCCACGGCTGCTCGCCTTCTGGGAGCTTCCATCGCCCTCGCGGCCTCGTACAGATGAGGCCGAGCGTGGAAAGCACACCTCTTCCCAGGTGCTCTCGCGGGTGCCAGGCCCGGCTTGGGACCGTGACGTCAGTGACGTCTGCTCAAGGATGAGGGGACAAGCAGCCCCACTCCGCTGTGGCAGCGGGGTCCCGCCCTTTCTGAGCCACCCCGTCCTGACCAGAAAGGCAGGCGGCAGGCGCCATGTCCAGTCATCGCCGTTTGCTAGCCTGCCTGGGGCACATCCAGGACATGCCGCTGCCACCAGCCAGGAGGCGTGTGTGCGGGGCCGGTGCTCAGTGCTGCAGGCAGGGCTCTGAGTGCCTCTGGGGAGGGCGCCGGGGGCGGTGGGCCAGGGCGCCACAGACACGCTCTGGTCGCACCCCAGAGCATGTCTGCGGACAGTGTCCCCGGCACAGACTCCCCAGCCCAGGCCTGCAGCGCGCTTGTGACCTGCACGGGTGACCTGTCCGCCGTTCCGCCCTCCCATCTGGAGCCCCCGTGTCCTCCGCGCCTGACCCATCATCACAGCCGCTTCGCTGTTTCTTGTGGTGCGGTCACTGCCGCTGTCTGTTCTGTGCTTTGGCAGAGCTCGGGGATTTACAGCCAAGCGGCGCTGGCGTCTGCCGGCCGCCTCGCCGCCCCTTCGCCCTTCGCTCGCGCTGGGTGGGCCTGCTGGCGAGGAGAGGGGCTCCAGCGGGGACGGCCTGCCTGCTCACGTCTGTCTCCTCTGTTGCAGGTGTGCGCAGCCCTCCGCTATGCTCTCCAGGTAGGACCCGCACCTGCAGGCGCCCCTCTGCTGCCGGAAGCCCGGAGCCCCTCTGGACATGGAGCGATAGGACGCGGCCCCGCACGCCAGCGTAACCGAGAGCTGAGCCGCCCGCAGGGCGGGCCTCGCCGGCGAGATGGATCGCACCCGCGAGGCCGAGATGGAGCTGAGAAGAGGCCCCAGCCCCCCCGGGGCCAGCAGGAGCCCCGACGTGGATGGGGACCCGGCCGTGAGCCACAGCTGCTGCATCTGCGGCAAGAGCTTCCCCTTCCAGAGCTCGCTCTCCCAGCACATGCGCAAGCACACGGGGGAGAAGCCTTACAAGTGTCCGTACTGCGACCACCGGGCTTCCCAGAAGGGAAACCTGAAGATCCACATCCGTAGCCACCGCGCAGGGACCCTGATCCAGGGCCACGAGGCCGAGGCGGGCGAGCTGCGCGTGTCCGAGGGCCTGGACGGCTGCGCCAGCCCCACGAAAAGCACGTCCGCCTGCAACAGGATCCTGAACGGGGCGGCCCTGCTGCACGGCAGCAAGACGCTGCTGAGAAGCAGCAGGAAGGAGGCCGAGGGCACCGCCCAGGGCGCTGTGGGCAGGAGCCAGGTCCCGTGCAGGGAGGAGCTGGAGCAGCGCGCGCAGCAGCGGGACCACGCGCCCTTCAGGTGCCGGCTGTGCGGCCACACGGCGCCGCGGGAGGAGGCCCTGCTGAGCCACGTGCAGAAGGAGCACGTCCGCGCGCAGGGCCCCCCCGGCGGAGCCTGTGCGGGGGACAGCAAGCCTGAGCCGCCGCCCGGCGAGTTCCCGTGCGAAGTGTGCGGCCAGGCCTTCAGCCAGACCTGGTTCCTCAAGGCGCACATGAAGAAGCACCGGGGTTCTTTCGACCACGGCTGCCACATCTGCGGCCGCAGGTTCAAGGAGCCCTGGTTCCTCAAGAACCACATGAAGGCCCACGGCCCCCGCTCGGCCGGCAAGAACAGGCCGCGCAGCGAGCTGGCCCCCATCGCCACCATCAACAACGTGGTGCAGGAGGAGGCCGTGGTGGCCGGCCTGTCCCTCTACGAGGTCTGCGCCAAGTGCGGCAACCTGTTTACAAACCTGGACAGCCTGAATGCCCACAATGCCGTCCACCGCCGGGGGGACGCGCCCCGGACGCGGGCCCCGGCCCGGGAGGGCGCCCGCGACACACAGCGCCTCTTCCTGCAGAGTCTGGACCTGCGGCCCGTGGGGGCGGCGCCGCCACACAGCCCGGCCGGCCGGCGGGTGGCCGAGCTGGACCCGGTCAGCAGCTACCAGGCCTGGCAGCTGGCCACGCGGGGCAAGGTGGCTGAGCCGGCCGAGCACCTCAAGTATGGCGCGTGGGACGAGGCGCTGGCCGGGGACGTGGCCTTCGACAGGGAGCGTCGCGAGTTCATCCTGGTGAGCCAGGAGAAGCGCAGGCGCGAGCCCGAGCCCGGCGCGCCGGGGCCCCCGCGCAAGAGGGCGGGCGCACCCGGGGACCCCGGGCCCGGGCCCCTGGAGCCCCGGCCCGCCCCGCGCCCCAGCCGCCGCGCCGCGGCCCCCGCGGGCCACAGCAAGTCGTCAGAGTGCTTCGAGTGCGGCAAGATCTTCCGCACCTACCACCAGATGGTGCTGCACTCGCGCGTGCACCGGCGTGCGCGCCGCGCCCTGGAGCAGGACGGCCCGGCCGAGCGCGCGGCCCACGTGCGCTGCGGCTCGCTCAGCGAGGGCGAGTCGGCCTCGCAGCCCAGCAGCCCCGGCTCGGCCTGCGCGGCCGCTGACTCCCCGGGCTCCGGCCTGGCAGAGGAGGCCGCTGAGGACAGCGCAGAGGAGGGCGCGGCCGACCCTGCACCAGGTGAGCGCGTGCGGCCCGGCGCAGGTGGCCCCGTGCCCGACCAGTGTCCGCCCCGGTCTCCCAGGTGCTCCCGTGCCCGGGGCTCTGAGCGGAGGCAGCCAGTGCTTTGCTCCTTGATCCACGGTGGCCGGTGCCCCGGTGGCCCGGCCCAGAAGCCTTGCACTCAGCTCCCCGTGTGAGGGCAGCTCTTGTCCAGGTGTCCAGGCCCAAGGGACTCAGACCCAGTAGCCCTGCAGGGTGGCCACGCTCGCCAAGGTCGCCCCGTCCCGTCACCTTTCCTGAGGTGTCCCATGTCCAGGCAAGTCAAGCCGAGGCCACCCTGCACCCAGGGGACCGCAGTCAGGCATTCTGGGCCCGGTGGCGCAGACACCAGCTGGCCCGCCGGCTCCGGGGGCTTGTTTCCACACGCAGCCGTGTAAGTGAACACACATGCTTCCTGGCAGGCTGGGCTCTCCTGGGCCACAGTCACGTGCAAGCAGAGAACACGGTAGGGTCTCCGCGATGTGACCCTCCCGTCATGGGAAGTCCCAGGCCCCGTTCTCTGTGTGCGTGTGCATGCAGAAAGCACGGCTGAGGAAATCACCCAGCCCAGACGGACATGCCCACACACACCCGCTCACAGAACACACACGCCGTCCTTGTCCCCTCTCGCACCAGAAGCTAGTGAAAGTCTTCAAATCGACATGTACTTATGATTAATCTCCCTGGACCCAGGTGCCCTGTGGGCCTGGAGACATCTAATTGGAACAGATGACTTTTGAAATAGCAGCTCTGTTAATATGGAAGGACGCTTGTCCAACTTTGTTGCATCATTTTCTGATTTTTTATAAATTTCAAACCTTTTGATACTTTCTTCCTTATTTCTTGTTTTGGGTGATTCTTTAAGTGGCGGAGATGGTTCAGTTCCAGAACTGGTCACTTCCTCCACTTGACACGGAGTGTTTAGTGTTTTGTCTTCTCCCTGAAGGCGGATTAATGGCTGCTACTTTTCCCCAAAAAGTCGCAGCTCTTTAACTGGGCGGTTAATACTCTGTCGTGACGAAAAGAGCCTGTGCCTTTCCGCAAACCACAGAAACCTGTCTTTTTTCTCTATTGGAGACCTGGCCAGGTCTCGGGAGCAGAGCTTCACTGTTACAGGTGGACCCGTGCCTCGCGTGAGTCTTCCCCCCTCACACGCAGAGTCAGTAAAGGTGGAGGAAAGCGTCCTTTTCTGCTCCTGCAGACACCTAGGCTGACCGTGCACACCTAGTGTTCACACAGGTAAACAAGTCACCAGGTTCGCACCAGCCCTGCTCAGCTGTGGGGAGGCGGGCAGGACCACGCCGTCTTCAGGGCTCAGGGCTTATTCCGTGGGGAGTTTTTTTTCATTTGTGTAAGCGTTTGCTGCGTGAAACTGGATGAAACCAATGCAAGCTGTCCATTTGCAAAGATTCTGGGTTTTCCTTTAGAAATTATTGGGCATCTGTAGGTTTTGCTGGTGACATCGCAACTTGCTGTGGCTGTGGAGACATTAGATCGAGTCTCAGCTCAGCACGGAGTCATTTTCTCCTTGTGAACACAAGTATTTTGAATACTTAGGACAACTCTTGGGCCTTACTTGAATGTCTTCTGATCACATGTTACTGACGCACCGGACAATGATGCTTTTAAATCTGGGGGCTGGGAGAGCGATTTATTTTCACTAAGTTAGAAATGACTTTTTTCTTCTCTGGTTTGTTCAACTTCAGGGTTTCTCCTTTCTTTCTTAGTGAGGCTTAGATATTTTCTGTGTCAGTTGCCTGCTTTCTGAGGAATGTGACTCTCAGATGATCTTCCCGTGGGATTGTGTGTCATGATTGGTCTAAACAAGTCAGCGGTGGAATAAACAGAATTTGTCACTTCTCGAGAGTGTGGAGAAGGGTCTGCAGGACAGGCATACGACGTTGAAGAATATTGTAGGTTTGCAGGCCTGCTTTTTGAGGCGCCCACAGACAGTGCCTTTTCCCTAAAGCACAAACTTTTCCCAGCCCGCAGCCTTGGCGGTCAGGGTGCGCTGAGTCGCACTGACTCACACATGCTCCTCTGGGGACTGAGCACGTCACGTAGATTTAATACACAAAACTCATTTGATGGGTTTGAGGCCTTCGAAAGCAGCTTCTTTGGAAAAGCAAATGCATACTCTGAATTCTCTATTTTGAACTCTCTTGTGCCTCTGTTCAAAATGCATGCGGTGTCTGAAAATGCCCACCTCTCTGAGTAAAGGATGACTTGGGTTTTCTCCATCAAAGTGGCTTTGCTATAGATGCTGGATGGGACAGCTGGGTGGCATGGTTCGAGCAGCTGTGTAGTTGTAAAGGACGAAGGTGAGGGTCGTTTCATTCAGACTGAATCCTCCGAAGTTGAAATGAGCTCTCTGTCCCCTTTCAGTAAATCCCGCTCAGGCCATATTTTTACCCACACCGTCGGGTTTTTTGACCCCAGGGATGGATTTGCGAGCTGCTCATGAATCTAGGAATCATTTTCATGGTCAGATCAATCAAAAGCAATGTCTTTATTTCATGAGCCGTCTGTCAAGTCCGCTGTCCACCTTTGGAAAGTTCCGAAGACCCGTCACCACCTTTCCACACAGGACTGGGCCCCGCAGCGCTCGTGACCCTCGTGACTTCCTGAAAATCGAGGAGCAGAGTTGTGAAAAACGCAGTGAGTTAAAATGTGTTATGGAGCTAGGTTTAAACCCTCATCTGAGAAAGTCGCGGTGCACGTACTTGGTGACAATAAAGTGGACACAGCGGCACGTGGTGGGAGATGATGAAAATCAGCGTTCCGGGCACAGAGCGGAGGTCGGGGTGGGGAGGCCTGGCTGAGGGACGCGGGCGGCGCCTCCCTCCCTCCCCCGGCGTCCGGGAAGGCCCAGGGCGGACTGCAGGCCAGTGGCTGGCCAGGGCATCTCAGTGGGACCCCCGCATGTGCTAGGGACCTCCGTGGGCAGGAGGGGCTTGGCTGCCTGGCCTGGCACGGGAGCCCTCTTCACCGGCCTCGTCCCTCTCGGTTCGCTGGGACTCCCGACCATACGGAGCTTGGTGTTTTCCTTATTCCAGCCTCTCCTATCACGTCAGACCCTTTCTGTCTTTGTCTCCTGTCAATCTGATTATTTTGTGAAGGCTTGGAAACCGTTTTGTCCGATAGATTTGGATTTGCAAGCCAGCCAGGCACCCTGATAGGCCTTTCCACACCGCACGGCGCCGTGTGGGTCTTCACAGGGGAACTTGTTGGGTTTCTTCAGGAAGCAGGACGTCACCGATGGGGTGAGCCTTGCAGAGCCTGGAGTCGGTGTCCGTCACCCTTCCGCTTGTCCGTGGCCTGGAGGCTCACTGAAACCCCAGTTCTGGCCGAAGCTGCAGGAAGGGCACGTGATAGGGCTCCGCCTGATAGGCCGAGCGCTCAGGGCATCTGCTGTGCAGCCGCGTCGGGGCGTGGGAGCCTTCAGAGGAAACGTGGTTGCAGAGATGCGCAGACACCGGCCTCCCTGTCCCGCCGCCTCGCCTCCGGCGCCAGCCCGGGGTCCTGTGGGCAGCACTTCCATCACGACAGTCTCGTGACCCCCGGGTTAGCCGGCACGTGCTCGGGCGGACCACCCGCCGTGGTGCTGCGCCGGCCGCTGGGAGGCCGGCCAGCGGCCATGTCCAGGCAGGAAGGTACCGCAAAAGGCCGCCAGCGGCCGGAGCGGGTTTTCATCGCCTTCCCGGTGCTTGGGTTTCGGGTGGGTCCCCACAAGGGTCAGAATGTGGGCGGGAGGGGCGCATGGCAGTCAGGCTCTTAGCATCTTGATGGGCGCACGTGCAGCTCTCTGGCCACATCCGCGGGAGGCGAGTGTGTCCTAGGCAGGTTGCTGGCCACTTCTGGCCTCGGGCACAGGACCCAGGGCGGCTCTGGGACTGCGATCGGTCCGTTGTCTCACCTGGGCCGTCCAGGAGGCTGGAGGTGATATGAGAAGGGCCGTGGAGGAGAGAAGAGTGGGCACAGGCTTCCCCAGGGGCCAGGGGCAGCAGCCCGGAAGTGGGAAGGACGGCCCGCGTCAGGCACGTGGCCGCACAGCGGGTGCTCCTGGGCTGCAGGCAGGGCCGGGCCTCGGTGCGGGCAGCCCTCCGTCGCAAGAGCACGCGGGGCTGGTTCCAGTCCAGGTCGGAGGGGCCCCAGCCCCTCCCTCTGCCCAGTGCCTCGTCCACCGGCAGCCTGAGTTCCCTCGGCGTGGCAGAGCCACCGCTCGGTGACAGTGACGGCGATGCCGTGTAGGGACCCGGAGTCTGAGGTGGAGACAGCCAGAGCATCTGCGAGCACCTCTGTGGCCGGGCGGGAGGGCCGCGGGCGCGTCAGGTGGGCGCGGTCTGACTGTGCCTGGGTCTCTGAGCTGTGGATGGGGAGGGCAGCGGCAGGTGCCCGTGTTCCGTCCTGACCCAGTGCACCAGGCCGTCCGCCTGCGCCTGACAGTCGGGTGCAGGGTGCTGGGCGCAGGCGGCATCTGAGCAGCCCCGGCCAACGGGGACTGGCCACCTTTCTGGCGGTGTCTCTGGGGAGGTGACTGCGCCCACTGACCTGGCGAGCAGGCCCATGTTTGCTGATCAGCATGCTCAGGCCGACCGTGGGATGAAGACCTGGGCCCCCGAGGACACCCAGTGAACGTTCCTCCTGCCACAGGGACTCGGGGTCAGGCGCACTTGGTGTCGAAACCGTGCGCCTGGCAGACATTCTGGTTTGGAAACTCTTGTTTTCTCTCTCTTTACACTCTGAGGTTCCCTGAACTTAGAGCCGGAGGAAACGGGGTGGCGGGTCTGTCCTGTGTGCTCAGCGAGGAACAGGCCCAGGGAGACTGCAGAGCCCTGCTTGGCGGAGGCACTGAGCCGCCACTGACCTGTCTCCTTGCTCCGGGGCCAGCAGAGGTGTCCGGCGGGTCCTCGGCCGGGTCGGGCCTGCCGGCTGCGCGTGGGGGCGACAGGCGTGGGAAGGGCGTGGCGGGTGCCTGCGTGGGGCCTGGCGTGCGTGGGCTCTGCCCGCCGCGTGTGGGAGCCAGTTCGCACCAGAGCCCGTCCCTGGGATCCAGGGCCAAGTAGGAGACAGCTGCCCGGGCCCGTCACCTGAGGTCAGAAGCGCGTGGTTCCAGGATGGCCCAGACCCGGAGCGTCTCTGGTCTGATCTGGACTCGGGGATGTTTGTTGGTGTCCTTGCGGGGTGTCGGCACGTCCCTCCTCGTGAGATTGTGCTGCCAGTGTGTCACCGGGTTCTCACAGTGTCCCTCGGCGGCAGGGCAGGCGGGCAGGCGGCACCTTGGCCCCGGGGCCCAGTGCTCAGAGGTTTTATTTCCCGATTCGGCTTCTCTGCAGACAGGCACGGTGACCACTGGATGGAGGGGCACTGCGCCCCTGCACACACGTCCGGCCCAGGCTGGCGGCCCACCGCTTGGGTCCACGAGGCCTGTGGCCTGGGGGTGCGGGTCCCAGCACTCGGAGGGGCCACGTGGAGCCCTTCGGCCCGTCCCCTGTGGGCAGGGGCCGAGCAGCTGCCCACACGACCAGACGCTTGGGCCTTGACTTTGCCCGCGGCCCTGGAGTCTCGCCTGCTCCCGCCTGGCTGCTTTGGATTCACCGGCCTGGGCCTTGGCCTGTGTCCCTGACGCACACGCCGGGCACTTGGTAGCAGAGGCCCCTCAGGCATCCAGGCTCCCCCATGAGTGCTCTTCAGGTGCCGGCCTCTCCAGTGTCGGCTCTTAATTTCCTGTCTGCTGGGCTGAGGGGCCTGTTTTCCGGAGCCTCTTGGCTCCATAGGGTAGGCGTTTGCGCCCACGATTTGCACATCGAAATGTCTTTCAGGCTCAGAGACACATTTCACTGGAATTAAAGGGCAGGCCGGGAGGTTAAAGGTCACGCTTCCTCTTAGTCTCTTGCCCGAGTCCTGTGGGTCAGGGCGCCGGCGCCCAGAGGAGGACGCTCGCAGGGCAGCTCAGCTAGCAGGCAGGCTCGACGGGGAGAAGACCGTCGGTTAGGAAGCGCTCGGCCAGCTGCCCGCCGCCGCCGCACGTGTTCCGTGAAGCAGTGCAGGTCCGAGCCCTCGGGGGTCCCCGAGTTTGGCGCGAGGAGCTGTGTTCTCATGTCCTGTGGTTACACTTGTCACTCAGTGACCTGCCCGGCTCTTGACGACATCACCCGGGGC
This sequence comes from Solenodon paradoxus, assembly GCA_004363575.1. Taxonomy (NCBI): domain Eukaryota; kingdom Metazoa; phylum Chordata; class Mammalia; order Eulipotyphla; family Solenodontidae; genus Solenodon; species Solenodon paradoxus. The sequence goes on along the minus strand of RJWH01005067.1, from coordinate 32,610 downwards.
AGCCGTTCAGCGGAGCCCGGTGAGCTGCCGTCCTGTAGAGAAGTACGGAGATCCTGCCTCTCAAGTTGCCCACGGAGGGGCAGCCTTTCCCGGCACCTCGCCGGCCGCTCTGGAGAGCCGCCCGCCTGGGGGCCCGCACTGATGGAACAGCGCAGCGGCGGCAGCGGACCCTCGGAGACGAGTCTGACATCACAGCGACCCCGCTTCCCACCGACTCCGTTGCCGCAGCTGTTGGTTTGGTTTGAAGCGAGTCTGTAGCGTCACTGGAGCCGGGAGCCAAGGCCCTCGCCGCACGCGGTCGTGACGCTGTGCGCGGTGCTGCGTGTCTCGTCCGGTCTCGGGGCCGTGCCGGCCAGTCCCAGGGCCGGAGACGGGATCCAGACTGGACTGTGGCCCAGCGGTGCTGGGCACAACTGAGCTGCCGTGTCGTCCCCTCGGGCAGCCCAGGCCGCTGCCCTGGCTGCCGTCACTCAGCCCCTCGATGCCCTCGGTGGGGGAGGACAGTCCTCCATGGCAGGTCCCCCGAACCCCACTGCTTTGCCTCAGGGCTGCTCACTGCCTCAGCCAGAAGTGGAGGCCGTCCTCCCACTTCGCTGCCCTCCATGCCCATCTCCTCCGGCTGCGCCCCGGCCACGCGGGCAGGGTGTGGGTGTGCGCGGTGACATGGACAGTGGTGGCCGAGGTGGACGACATGAGGAGGAGACACGGCTGTGGACATTAGAAGTCTCTCCGCTCTGGAGAAAGTCTGCAGCTTCACGCACGTAGGGGAGCAGTGCAGCTGCCGGCGGGCACACAGAGAAGCCACCTCCCCCCGCTGCCCGCAGGCCTGGCCCGGGCTGCCCGCAGGTGTCCACCCTGTGAGCACACAGGTCAGCTCCTCCGGCAGGTGTCTGATGGGATTCGGCCTTGGCTCTGTCCATGTAACGGCAGGTCCTGGATGTCGTGTTGACAGCGTTTCTGTCCCCTCCTCTGCTTAAAAGTGGACCACATGGCTTCGCCCTCTGCCAGCCATCAGGCAGTTAGTGTCCGGCTCTCGTGACAGCTGCCGCGGCCGTGCCGGGGACGGGTCTTCAGGGCACAAGGCGGCGCCCACGAGCCTGCTCCTCGGGGACGTGGCTGAGAGCACACACTTCCAGCTCCAGGTGCCACCACGCCGGGCGTGAGGGCGCGAGGCCACCGCAGCGCTGGCCGTCCCTGCTTCAGTGCATGGGGTCCGCGACTGTTTTTGTGGTGACTGGTTACAAAAGGGCTGCCCAGCGGCGTCCTCACTTGTGGAGTCTGCTCAGTGGCACGTGCGCATGGGACTGTCCTTTCCGTGATGCCGCACTGCGGCCCTGAGACCGACCTTCCTGTGGCTACTGACTCGCCTCCGATAAGCGTCTTTGTTCGTGCCTTTACTTTCTCGGTGTTTTCTCGGCCGTCTCTGAAGAGGAGGAGTCACGCTTCCTTCTCTGGCCTCCGTGGCGCCGGCATCTTCGTGGCACGTGGAAATCCTGGAAAGTCACTTTATCCATTTTCCCTTTGTGGGTCTCGGCTCTGCGTTTGGAAGCGCGTTCCCTGCCAGCGTGCTCTCCGTGGAGACATCTCCACCGCACGTCACATTCGCCCCGCCCCCGCGTCCCGGCGTGTGGAGCCGGCGTGTGGAGCCGGCGTGTGGCTGCCACGTCCCCACGCTGTGGGACCCTGCGTGGCCGTTGCTCATTCCCTGCCCGTCAGGGGCGAGCTCACGTGCGGACATCCCTGCAGCAGGTGTCCGGATTGGCAGCCTGGCAGCCCGGTGCCCCGCGCCCCACGGGAGCCGCTTGGTCAAGATCGCTCCCTGGGAGTGTCTGCGCCCATATGACTCCAGCTCCCGCCTCATGGGGCGCACGGGAGGCGACGGGGGAGCACGGGTCCTGTGTGTCCTGGTCGGCCTCCCTGGGGCTCTGCCCGCGTCCACCGGCCGCTGTTCCAGCGGGTGAAGACAGTGCCATCGAGACAAACGGACCCCTGACCCCGAGTGTGTCCCGTGTCATGTGGGAGACACTCATGTGCCGTCAGCGGTTGTTTGTCTGATGAGGCTCCTGGCGCCTTCCCTGGAGACGGCCGGCGGGGTCCACGCGTTCCCCGCAGAGCATGGACTGGCCACCAGCCCCGCGGTTGGAAGGGCAGCTGCCAAGGAGAAAGGCCGAGTGTCCGGTGCAGCTGGCGCTGTGTCGACACTTGTTAACCTGCAAGCGCTTGGGCCCCAGTCGGGGCCGTCATGGGGCTCGTGGGAAAGCGGTTCCACTGGCCTGCGTCCGCCTGCGCGGTCAGCGGGCAACAGCGTTTCTGGGAGCTTTCACAGCTGCTGGGGGCGGCCTGCAGGTTTGAACCCTTCACAGTGCCAAGGGGCCCCGGCGTTGGCGGCTTCCTTTGAGTTTCTGAGACGTGTCCTAAAGAGCAGGCTGCAGACGCCTCGTGGGCCTCGCTGTTGGCCTTGGGGTGAGTGTTCGGGACCGTGGGCGTCGGGGTTCTTTCCAGGGTGGACCCACAGTGCTGCTCCCTGGGGCTCTGGGGGAGGAATGTGTGCTGCAGCCCTGGGCAGGGAAACGCGTCTCCACGGACAGACCCGGCCACCCCGGGGTGGCTGAAGACTGGCTCCAGCACACAGGTGCCCCGCGTCTCCGGGGAAGGGCTGCCACCTCCGGTTTCACAGACCATGGCGACTGTGGTCCGGCATCGTCCCCCGAAGGCCTGCGCTGTGGTGTCCGCTTGCGTGGTGGGTCTGCCCGCGCGGGCGCTCACACCGTCTCGGGGAGGCCAGTGCTGTCGTGGGGCCTGCTGGCCTGCTTTAGCGGCTGCCATGCCGGCGGCGAGCGGAGCGCCTGGGAGGCCATGACGACCGGAGGCTCGCGGGGCCCACAGGAGCTGTCTGCACCCGGGGCAGCGGGGTCCAGACACTGCTGGCCTGGCCGTGCGTCAGGTGTGAGTCCGCCCAGGGCCCGCCACAGCCCTGCTCCCAGAGCGAGTGTCCTGGCTCTGGCGCGGGCGTGCTGCGCTCCCGCCACCGTGTCACCTGAGTCGCTGGACACCTCCCTGTCCGGTGTGCTTGGGGTCCATGCCTCGGAGAGCAGGGTGTGGCTTCTGTCGTGGGTGGTGATTTCATCCATGGGGTTGAGGCCTGCGGTCGGGAGGAGTCTCACGCCCAGACCCTCCAGGTGCGGGCAGGAGGCAGGCGAAGGAGTTGGCTGTGGGACACGGGACATCAGGCGACCGTGCAGGTAAAGCTCGGCAGGCCAGTCACAGCAGCGGGGATGGGTACAGCCACTCCTGTTTGTCCTGTTTCAGTCTTGCCTTTCCTGCCTGCACTGTAACCTCAGCCCCACCTGGGCATGTCCGAGAGCCCATCCTTGCCATCCCCAGGGTGACCCTCGCCCCCTCCGGCGGGTGGCCTTCACCTGACCGCCCCTGCTCCACGACTCTCCTCCGTCCACTGGCGTCTTTGGGAATGTTGTGCGGTTCTGCTGAACGCTGATGTGTCCTGGCGTCCTGCACAGCTCACGTAGGAGGAAGGAAACTGCAGATGATGCCGGTGCTCAGGCCGCACACCCCGCACGTCCTGGGCACGCGCTGACTCTCAGGCGCGTGTCCCCGCATGGATCTGACAGGAGTAGCTCCTCACGTGACGTGATCGCTCGGGGAATGAAAACGTCTGTCAGACTAGGTGACTCTAAAGCCTGAGAGGACGGATGCCTCCTCAGCACACGGCATGGTGAAGGCCAGACGCCCGAAGGACGCCGTGTCAGGAGACCTGAAGACCCTGATGGCGTGGAGTGGGTTTGGCACCAACCTCGATCCCTTTAAAAGTCTGCCGTTTTCAAGGTGGGCGAGGGCAGAAGCGTGTCCTGGTTTTAAGTTTCCCAGGCTTCCGAGCCGCCCGTGACGCTGGCCTTCATGTCCTGGTCAGAAGAATGACCGAGCGGCTAGAGGAGAGCCGGTCACATACCGCCTCGGCCCCGCTCCCCATCTCTGCCCGCTGGAATGCGCCGCCCGCTCTTTGAAGTCAGTTGGGGACAGATGCCACTCAGCCCTGGTGATGGGACACGTCCAGAGTTGGAAGGCAGCTCACGTAGGCCACAAGCCAAGTGTCATTTCCAAACGTGACAGCAACCGTTGTGTGGTGGCTGCGAGCGGAGACGCGTGATGAAAATCTGTCTCCCGGCGTCCACCCGCCCTGGCCCTGGATTCTCTGCGTGACTGGAGTCTTGGGGGGCATTTGCCAGCACGGTGGCCGGCGCAGGGCCCTGCCTGCTGTCTCCCTTGTTGGCTTGTTAAGAGCAGGTGTCATTGAATTCAAGCTCCTTCCCGCCCTCCTCTCATTTGGAGGAGCGGCGCAGCGCTGTGCAGGAGTCTGTTCTTTTATCAGAACCACGGGGACGGAGGCAGGAAACAAGGACGGCGGTGTGTGTTCAGAAATATCTTTGGCCCACACCGAAGACCCTCGCGGTTTTCCTTCCCGAGCCCTGACGTCTGGTGGGGCCTGCCGGAGGGGATGCGGCTGGTCCTCACTCGGGGCCCGGGCCTGGACTCTGGGCGTCCAGCGGGTGGACGTGTGAGCGTCACATGTCCGTCTGTTTCTTGAGGCACGTGGAAGAGTCGCGCCACGGTCCTCGTCTGACAGAGGCCTTGGATCAGATCTCATGATTCGAAGCAGGATGAGTATTGGACAAAAACCCAGAAGGCCCGACCAGTAAGTCGGACGACTCACCAGTCCTGTCTTTGGTCATTCACGGGCACACGCGCGGCCTTTCCTGTTGAGGTGTGTGGCGTCCCCGCATCAGCGCTGCAGGAAGGCACCGCCACAGCTGTGATGAGGATGTCACCTCACCCGACACCGGGACACGGGTGTCCTTCCTGCGGCCACCGCCCCTGACCTGAGTCGGTTCCAGGAAGCCCCTGACTCCCGGAGGACGGCCAAGACTCGGCGCGTTGCTGAGTCTCCTTCCCGCTGGGATCCAGCGACTCAGTGCTGGGGACAGGGACCTGCATTCAGTCGTCGTCCAGCGTGTGGAGGCCGTCTTGTCGGAGCTCCGAGTGCGGAAGGTCGTGGGTTTAGTTTCCAGTGATCGATGGAGTGATTGCCAGCTGAGTATCGACTGGCTGTGAACTGAGCTGATTGGTCGTTGGAAGAGACGCGACTGTCCACTCAGACCTGGGTGACAGACACCGACTTCACAGAGCTGTGGGGACTTGGGCTGAGCCTGGAGGCCCTGAGCCCCTCACTCGCTGGAGTGAAGTATCTGTGGGGCTGGGAGCTCAGGCTCTTCCGACACATTTCTGTCCGCAGCTCAAGCAGAGGCCCGCCCTCCCCATCCGCTCTGGGCGGGGCGCCCAGGCCACCCTCTGTCCTGGCCCGGCACGGAGTCCCCAGGGCCTGGGCCGCCCCTGCCCCTCGGCCCACCTCCCACACGCTGACCAGGCTGCTCCCGACACTTCCCAGGGCTCCACGCTCATCAGGTGACCATGTGGGCGAGCTGACATCCGACTTCAGAGCCCTTGGTGGCTCTGCTCTGCCCAGCCTCACGGAGCGGCTCTCGACGGCGGCGTCCCGCGGCAGGTCACAGCTGGTGTGCGGTGCCGAGGGCTTCCCTTCCGTGTCCGTGTGCGCACTCTGGATAAGGAGGCGAGAACCTGTGCGTGTGCGTGAGTGTTTGAGTGTGTGTGTCTGTAGCGTGTGATCTGACTGGTCTGTCCTGAGTGTGCGTGTGTGTATGGAAGGCGAGTGTGCGTTCACGCCGAGCGCCTGTGTCCCAGGGAAGATGCCTGGGCGGCGCCTCACGGGCCTCTCTGGGGGTGTCGTCTGAAGACATTTAGCCCCCAGGTTACCACCTGAATTAGAATTTACTGACTGACGCTCATGGAATTAAGTTAAACTGATCACATTATTCTGAAAAAGCAGTTTTGACATGAACAGCCCTTGAGGAAGCCCGGTGCTCATGCGGGTGGAGCTTCTTGGGGTGAAGCAAGTCCACACGCCCGGTCAGCGGAGTTTGAGACGCGACTCACAGGTCATGGCTCAGCCGTCGGCCTTTGGAGAGCTGCCCGCCCAAGCCACCGTGCGCCCCGGCCCCGTTGGGGACAGTCTGGGTGGTGACGTCTGAGCAGGTGCGTGTCACAGCCACGGTCACGTTTTCGGGGTGAGACTTCAAAAATGTCCGAGAGGAAACGTCACCCTGTTCTGCCGACTTTAAATCCGGTGATGTTTTCTGGGGAACCTCCCGTGTGCTGCCCTGCTCTGCTCGTCAAGGAGGAGGAAAATGACCTCAGGAAAGGTCTCTTCCAGCCCGATGGTCAGCGGTGATGCTAAGCGGAGCGGGAGGACGAGCCTATTTAGTCCCCCTGTAGGGACGTGTCGTGCGTTTGGTCTGTGAAGATCGCAGGGGCGCCTGCAAGGACAGGTCACTGCCTCGAGAGCGTCTAAACAGCCCAAGAAAACCTTCGTTTCAACATTTGTTTTTTTTAATAAAAGTGACCCCAAACCCCTTACTTGATTTGATAGATAAACTGCTTGTGCAGGGTGCGTGCAGGGCGCGTGCAGGGCGCGTGCCTCTGAGAGAGCAAACAGCTGCAGGAACTGGAAATAAGCCGACACATGGCTTCACGTGCAGACTTGTGCCAGAACGTTCTGTGCTGGGTTTGAGAAGACCCGCATTTACCCACGAGCACGTCCCACGTGTTCTCGGAGGCTCGGCTTTGACTGCAGCCTCATCCAGTCACACTTCGCCCCGGCGGAGTGGGCTTCACTCAGACCGTGGTTTCTGATTTCGCACCAGATCCGATGCGCGGGCTCCTGCGGTGGGCTCGGACTCCTGCCAGACGCGGTCGCGTGAGGCGGCGGCCTCGGAACACGGAGCGATGGCGCAGTCAGCAGCTAGGCCCGCGGCCCAGTCTCTTTCAGACGCGCCCGGTCGGATGCACGGGACACAGGCTGGGTGCGTCGCCTGTGACCACCACCGGGGCCCTTCTCTTCCAGTCCCGCGTGCGCCCCACAGAGCCCTCAGTGCTCCTTCCTGGCCGTGTGTTGCGAAGAGTTGGTGACGCACACATCCGACTCAGGCGGCTGTTTTATGCACAAGGGGCCCCGATGGGGCCTGCGATCTGCTGTCCTGCAGACTCTGCTGCTGCAGCCTTTGAGTCTGGGGCCCGGCTGGGTGATCGGGGCTGCGAATGCAGCCTCTGGGACACAGACAAGTGTGGACTCCAAGCCGCTCGCGGCCCTTCAGCTCAGTCCTGCTGTCTGGTTCCCAGCGTGTGTCTGGGGACCCGGTCCCCGCACGCCACGGTTGTCACTGCTTGGCGGGGCGAGGTGGGCGCTGGTCCGGAGGAGTTTCCAGGACAGCGAGAGGAGAGAGTCCAGTGGGGGACCCGCGTCCCAGCATGAGCTGCGTGCCTGTCACCCAGGCCGCCCAGGATTGTATCCAGAAGGTTGGATGGAAGGACGGGTCACCCGGAGCCACTGGCCTGAGGCCACAGGCACCTCAGTAGGGCAGGACCACCTCTGCCATCACCCCACCTGACCCCTCCGTCCTGATCCCTGGTCCAACATGTCGCTGGTCCTCAGGGCAGAACATGTTAAAACCCAAGGCTGTGCTGACCCCGAGGGCCACCCATGTCTACAGAGCACGTGCAGACGCTCTTCTCTGCCCTCAGGTCCATGTTGTCCACTGGGATGTCCTTCCAGGCCTGCTGTCCGCCCTCTGGTCCTGGGCACCCTGCAGTAATGCCTGCGATGACCTGTCCTGGACCCAGGACTGTGGTCCTCGGGACTGCGGTCCTCGGGACTGCGCCCTTGTGTCGTTTGTTTCCTGCAGAAACCCCGAGATGTGCGGCTGCCGTGGCGCCTGCCCCTTCCCTGCTGCGCGGTGGCTGTGCCGCTGTGCTCCCTGGGGTCCCAGGCGCATTTGGGGAGGGCGGCCACTCTCGTCACTGCTGGGCTGACCCCGCGGCCTTACGGCTGTTGTCGGGTCGAGAGAGCTGCACACCTGCGGCCGCTGGGAGTGGCTCTTGAAGCCCCGCAGGCCATGTGCGGGGGCCGTGCCGCTCCCTGTGGCTCCAGGCCTGAGCGTGGACCATGCCTGGGGGTACCCGGGCCCAGCTCCCGCCCCTCAGCCGTGGAGGGGGCTGCAGGGCCGCCCCGGAACCTCCGGGTTGCCAGCGGCCTCCGCGCCCCAGCATGCCCGCCAAGCTCCTGGCGTTGGCGCTGCGTTTGTGCTTTGTGGGCTCGAGGGCCGTGACCCTCACAGACGAGACCTGTCCGGAGGGTGCAGCTCGGGGCGTGCGTCGTCAGAGGACCCGGTCTCGTTACTTCGCGAGGCTCTGCCGTGTCAGGGCACACTGGGCGAAGGCAGACACCCGCCGCCCTAAGGGAAGCGTTGGCCTGGGAGTCCCCCCCTCAGGACAAGATTCCTGGAGCCACGCTGCGTGGTCACCTGTCCCGATGGCCTCCTGTCTGTGGCGTGGCATGTGGGGCCGCCCATGCGCTGGACTCCGAGGGGGAGACCGTCTGCCGTCGCCGCTCGCTGTCCTGACCGGGACCCGGCAGTGCCATGCGCGGCCTTCCAGCCCCCAGGCCTGTGTGGACGGCGTGGGCGAAGACGCGATCCGTGGACAGTCTCACTGACCTGATCGTCGACGCACAGGATGCAGGGACTTTCTGATGGCCTGGAGAAGCTGCTTCTACACACAGGCGCTCTCCGGCAGGAGGGCCCGCTTGGAACCCCGCTGCCCGCGGTCTCGTCTGTCACCAAGGGCTTCCTTCCTCCCCGTCCACAAGTCCTTGTCTGAGGCGGGAGGGGAGCCAGCGCGCTGATTGTCCCTGGAGGGGCTGCAGGTCTGCTTCTGTCGGATCTGGGGGCCGCACCTGGGCAGCACAGGAGACCCTGGGGCCTGGCCACTGTGCGGGCCTCCAGCTGCTGGCTCGGGGCAGCCCTGGCGCGAGGAAGCCTGCTCCCGTCACGAACTTGCATTTCTCCTCGTCCTCTGACCTGGATGACAGGACCTCTGCAGGGGAATGTGTTCTTTGACTCAAAAAATCAGTTTGCAAGAGGCGAGTTCCCGTTCTGTCAAGATAATGTGACTCCCCGAGGCCAGGGTTTCTCACACAGAGCGCTCTGCCGTGACCGGGGTGGACGCGGGACGCCGCGGAGCTCAGGGAAGTAGCCACCAAGCCCTCGGACGGGCTGAGGACCTGCAGCACCCAGAGGTCTCACAGAACATTCCAGAACTGCCACGTTGCAGGGGCTGCCCCTTTGGGGCTGCGGGCGGCGGCCTGCACCCCTGGGTGTGGCCCTTTCGGTCCCGATGTCCCCAGTGCGGGAGGCCCAAGCGGGGTGTGTGGATGGGGCTGTTCACCGCAGAAAACCCGTAGCTGGAATCCAAGGGCCTGTGTTTTTTGAAAAATTAATTTCTATTCTTAACTTCAAAATTTGATCTCTGAGTTTCTTTTATAAATTTCATTGGTGAGTTAGTCGTGCAGATGTTAGCATTTCTGCAGTTTTCAAAGGGCGAGTTAAGATAGTTTTATGAATTTTGATCCTCTATTTCAATTAATTGTGAAATGTAACTGCCATTGCATTTTAAATAAAAAATCTGGTCACCTGAGAGTTACTCTCGTATCCTTGACCCACAAAATAATGGGATTTTGTAAAAGCCCTGTTTTGTTTCCTGTGGAGGAAGGGAGTGAGGAGCAGGAGGGACGTTGAAACTTCTTGAAATCCTTCCCGCTGGGGCGAGAATGAGTGTGTGTGTGCGTGTGCGTGTGCACATCCATACCTGGTGCCCGTGTGTCTACGTCTGCGTGTGCACGCACTGCGTGTGTGCGTCGTCTCTGCTCCTCGTGTCTGTGGATGCGTGTGTGTGTGTGTGTGTGTGTGAGCGTGAGCGAGCATATGCTGGCATTTTCTGTGTGGTTTTGAAATCACATGGTTGTCGTGAGCGCTCTGTCTTTCTGAAGGTGGGATAGAAGGGGTGTTTTTAACTGTCCACGGCCCTGGCTGGTGAGAGGCTGGGGCGGCCTGCGGTCCGCGCCTGGCCTGTGGTGACGTCGCTGTGACGTTGGGTGATGCCCTTGGCGGGGCTCCCAGACTCTGCCCCCGAGCGCCCGCCCGACGGCCGCAATGCCGTGGAGGTGGAGCGGCGGTGCGGTGCGCAGCTGGCCCTGCGGAGCCGGCTCTGGGGCGTCCGGGGCGTCCCTGCACTGGACGGAGGGCATCCTCGCTGACGGGGGAGCACGCCCCGCTGCCGTCACCTGCCACCGTTCACGCCCTCTCCCGGTGTGCCGTCCGGTCCGAGCCGCAGACTGCGGCACCAGTATCCCCGCCATCCACCCTGGCCCGCTGTGGTCCGCTGTGTCTCAGGACAGTGGCCTCTTCGTCCGCCTCCACTGGGCCTGTGGAAAGGGATCCCGGTTGGCAGTGGCCGCGCACGAGGACCCTTGTCCGCCGGCAGTCGAAGGGACCAGTCACCAGGAACGACGACAGTGGAGGCAGGCTTTCTCGGCACCGTGGAGCCACCTGTTTAGAAGTGTCCCCGCAGGAAGGCTGCAGACAGCCTGCCGGGTCCCCGGCGGGCGCTGGAGGGCACCGTGTCCTGAGCTGGGGGCTGGCCGCTCACCCACTGTGCACCCAGGCTACTTGGCTTTTCCCTGGAAGCTGGTGTCAGGCCGGCAGCCCCGCCAGGGCCTGGGGAGGGGCACCTGGGCCGGGCACCAGCTCCCCCAGGGCGGCCTTCCCAGCAGCCTGCACGGCGCGGTGCCAGCTCAGCCGGGTGTGAATGAGAGGACCTGTCCCACCGCAGCGGGATGGAGGCCCGGAGGCCGGCACCGCTGCTGCTGTGCCAGTGAGTGCGGGTCGGGTCGGGGACGAAGGTCGGGGATGCTGTGGCTTGGGTTTCTCGCTGGGAAGGTGCTGGCTTGTGCTCTCTGTCTGCGAAGAGCTGGCGAAGCCTGGGAGCCTCGGTGGTTGCAGCCAGGACGACGAAACTGGGCCCGACAAGGGGGCGTGGGAGAGGGAGAGACAGACAGCAGAGCTGTGTCGTGCCTTTTAGGGTCGGTGGTTGGTGTGGTTGCTTTTTAAGAAGGGGGTTCATGGTGGGGCTCCAGCACCTGGAACCTGGTGGTCAAGCGCGGTGGTGGCCTTGCTGGCAGAGGACAGTTTCTGGTGTGGGCACTGAAGTCACAGAGGGCATCCAGCTGTCAGACCGGAGCTGGACAAGGCCTCCCCTGGCGGGGCTGTGCCGGACGCTGAGACACAAGGGCCGAGCCTGGACACTGAGGCCCAAGGGCCAAGGCGGCTCGGCCCTTAGACGTGACCTGGGACGGCTCCTTCGGCCCGGTGCTGCCCCTGCGTGGACCGTAGCCCAGGTGATGGCTCTGCTGGACCAGAGACTCGGGCCACACCCCTGGGGAGCACGCTCGTCCCCCTGAAGAAGGGGACACAGGTGTGCTCGTAGAACACGTGCACCTGGGCTGGCTGCGCGCGGCGTCCCACAGACCCACGGCCGCCTGACTGGTGTCTGCACGATGGACGCCTCACTGAGGCTCTCACGTCACCGGAGCAGCAGCGCGGATGGACACAATAGACACGAGCGTCCAAGAAACGAAGGGACAGGGACGTGCGGGCTTGGCAAGCCGACCTCCTCGGACAGCTGTCGCGTCGGTGCGGACACCCAGGAACTCGGCAGGTGGCACGGGCGACTCAGTGGAGGGGTGACGGAGAGCGAGCGGTTGCCCAGAGACGGCGTCCATGCCGGCAGGCCTGTGCCAAGCTGGCCCCCATCGCTGCGGCTCCTTGGCAGGGCTGCGAGCTGAGCCCAGCCTTCTCTGGAGCTCTGATGGAAGCTGCTGGAAAGCCTGCCTTTCAACAAGCTGGCTCCTCAGACTCAGGGCTGCTGCCGAGCCAGGCCGCTGGAAACCGTCTCAGTGCTGCGGCACCTTCTCTGACAGTGACCGAGAGACAGGTGGGGCAGGCTTCCCGGGACGCCCGGCGGTGTCCTCCGGGTGTGGATTCGTCTTGACTGAAGCGCCGGAGCTGCAGTGAGCTGCACGCCGGGGCGCAGCCACGGATGTGCGGACAAGGCCTGCAGCGCGTTCTCTCCTGGAGCGCGAGCCCAGAGCGACGCGAGGCGCGTGCAGGAGCCTGGAGCCGCTGACCCGTCCATGCCGCCGCCGGGAGGGGCCCCGGCGCTGCTCAAGACCCGCGAGGTGAGACTCGGGGCTCGGGAAGAGCGTCGGGTAACCAGGGCAGCCGTCCCCTCCGGGTCTGGCGGAGGGACTCAGGGTTTCTCGTTGGTGGGACGGTGCAGTCGTCCGGGGGAGGCCTGGGTGGTCAGGCCCACGCGCAGCACGACCGGCCGGCGCTGGGAGGTCCGAGTGAGCGCTTCCGGGCAGCGTGAGATGAGCACCGGGTGACTCCAAGTAGCCACACGTGCGGACAGCTGCCCAGGGGACCCAGTGTCGTCTCTGTGGACACACGGTTTTAATGTCCAGAGAGACAAGGTTTTTTTGTGACAGGACTTAGAAAGGCCTGCTTGCCCACAGTGGACCCTTGTCCTTGGCAGCCCTGCTGTCCGTGCCTCCCGCCCTCTCCCCCTGCCAGTCTGCTGTGTGTCCACCCGGTGCTGGCCTCCCCCTCGCTGCCCCTGGACCCTGCTCCTGCTCCTGCCCGGTTCCTGTGGGCGGAGGTGGCCCAGCAGAGTGTGTCTGCACCCCTGCACCCCTGTACCCCGCCCGGGCCTGCCCACGGGGGGCTGCGGCTCTGTTCCGCCTTCGGGACCCTGTGGGACACCTCATGCTGAGACCAGACGAGGGGAAGACCCGACTGGACACGTGTCACTACCAGCTGCGCCGCCTTCACAGCTGCCCCATTCTTCCTGCTGGCCCTCTGATGCCCGGTGCGAGCCGGTGACTGGTCTCGGAGCCGGGTGTCTGCACGTGACGGGCCGCCGGCCGCACTGATCACTGGACGGACTGGGTCACGCTGGAGGAGGCCTCTCCCCCTGGGACAGGAAAATGGGCGTGGGTGGCCCCAGGGCGAGAACTCAACCTTCAGACTAGAGGCGACAGATGGGGCCACGTACAGGCAGACCACATGCAGCCCCTCAGACCTGCCGGTGCTGTGACTTTGAAAGGCAGGCCCGTGACGCCGTGGCAGCTGCTTGCTGGGAAGCATTTTCAAGCCAGTAAATGACTAAGCACTTTCAGTCAGTTGCGAGACCATTGAGCTGAAGACATTTCCCCAAAAGGGGCGTTTGTAGGTGCCGTGTAGTAACGCTCGCTGCAGGATGACCTCAGAAGCTAAAGCACGCGGATGCCTGGCACCTGAATTCGCTTCACCAGGGCACTCGGGTGGCCGCGGACAGAGCCCCGCGCATCGTGAGCCTCTGGACGTGCGATGAGCACGTGTCCAGACAGAAGCCCTCTGATGAAGCTCTTCGTCCTGACGCTGTGCCTCGCTCTGTGGAGCGCTCTGAAGAGGTGCAAGGTCCTGCCAACGTCCGGCCGGGCTGGCCCGTGCGCCCGCCAGGAAGGCCCGCTGCGAAGTGGACGCCGCCCCGGCGCCGGCTCGGCTGGGTGCTGGCGCCATCTAGTGGTGGCGTCCGCACGTGGCGCTTCCGGGCTCTGCCAGCACAGCCCTGCCTTTCAGGGAGTTTGCTTCACAGACTTGGTTTTGTGCTTTTTGATAGCTGAGCGGCAGCAGGCCTTTGAGCACATCGGCGCCGGGAGATGGATGATGGTTTGAAGTGGGGGTGCGGCCTGGCTTCTCCTCCGCACTTCTCCTCCGCGCGCAGCTCTTAGAATCGGTGCTTCCTGGGAGAGAGCAGCCCCGGGCCTCCGCGGCCCCAGTCCCAGCGCCGCGTCCTTGCTGACTTGCGCGTGGGCACGGGTGGGCCTGCCGTCTTCCGCTCAGTACTCACTCAGATCTTTGTAAGAGCCCAGCTCCTGTTTCTCCATATTCAGGGCGTGGTTTGTAAAGCTCTGTGTAACCAGTACTGGTTTTTCTGTTGGCATTTTCTCCAGTGGATGAGTGAGCTGTGATTTGCCCACAGAACTCGGGCTACGGGCGGGTGCAGTGTCCCAGCGTCACGAGAAGAAGGGACTTGAACTCTGTCCACTGCTGCACAGGTTGAAAGCGACACTGGGCACGTGTTTTTACGCCGCGCCTCCGAGGACGCTCTCAGGAGGCTCTCGATCTCCAGGATGTGCCTCTTGGTGGCCAGTGGGTTCGGGACGACACCGTGGGCGGAAGCTCGCGTCACCTTGAAATGCTGGCTTTGTGCTCACTGCGGAAGAAAGCTTTTGAAATAAGTCATTTCCCATGTTTTACACTTTAATTTTTCTTGTGTAACCTGGTTAATTTGTTGAGTCAGAAACCCTGTCTCTAATTTGTAACTTTTTCTTCCAGAATCAAAATAGGGATTCCAGAGTGCTAAGATGTTTGCCTACTTTTCTGTTAACGTAAGACGTTACGGTTTTGCTGGCGATGGATGCTCCTAGACCCTTCAAAACAAAACTTGCCCGTTGCATTTGATCACTCGGGAAAGCAGGACACACATCTTAGGGAACAGAATGCACGACTCTCCATGAAAGCTTTGAGCTATGACTCAGTCGCCCCGCAGTGGGTGATGACCACTTTCTGGTCATCTGGACTTTGTGCCATTTCCTGGTCTTTTAGAGGACGCCGTGACCTTGTCACTCGCATTCACACTGGACGTCAGAAGTGACAGGGCCTAAAGTGTGTTAAAGAGGGGCTCACCCCACCGCGGGACCGCATCGTCTCAGGCAGAGCTGGGCCCTCGGCAGTGTGTCTCTGCTCGGTGGACCCAGAGGCTGTCTGTTCCGGGGCGAGGGGCGCATAGGGACCCCGTGGTGGCAGGGCTGCCCCATGCTGTGGCCGTCCCGTGCCCGTCCTTTCCTGCATCCCTCCATGCACCCCGGTTCTGCTGTCATTGCCCTTTATTCCCAGGGGACGCCCAGAGCAAACAGCTGTGGCCGAAGTTTGAGCGTTTCCTTTGCTTCCACTAGTGGGGTGTTTGACTCTCCTCAGTGGGGAGCCCCGGCGTGCCCGCTGACCTTCAGCGCTTCCTTCACGCTGCACCCGCCGCACCGTCCGCGAGGACACCCCATCCCTCATCTGCTGACAGTGCGCTTCCCCTGTCCTTGGGGATCGGGTCTTTGAGCTCAGACACCTTTTTAGGGTCCCCCCCACCGCCAGTTTCCAGAGCAGTTTTGATTTTTTTTTTTTTTTTTTAATTTCTTGCATTTTACCCTCCTTGTAACTCAGGTTCCAGAGAAGATCTCAAGGCCTACTTGCTCTCACCCTGAGAACAGCTCGCCTTTCTTACCTTCTTTGGCCTGGTCACTTGCTTTGGGTCATAGCCGTCCCCCTTCTCTAGATGGCGTGTGGGGTCAGCAAACATTATTTCAGTGTCAGGTGTGTGGTGGGGTGGAGGAAGTGCCCGTTGTGAGACATCCTCGCAGGAAGCCTCCGGATGCCCCCTCCTCCACAGCTTTCGGCATCGCCAGAGCGCGTTCTCGGCTCGTCCGGAGACCTGCGTGCTGTGTCCCTAGACGTCTGTCCCAGCGCCTTCTCCCTGGCCTGTGCTGCAGCCGCCTTGTTTCTGAGTCCGTTCGGCGGTTCTGTTTCGTTCTACACAGGAGCGAAGCTGCCGCGTTGGCTCTCCGGCTCCACTCGCCGTCGTGCCCTCCGGCCCGTCGCGGTGTCCAGCCGGCAGCACCTCCCCTTTCCCACGACTCAGCTGTCCGCCCCGCGAGCCGCACCTCTGTCCGTCGTTACCGGGGACGGTGTCTCCACGCCCTGTTTCAGACGTGCCGCAGCGCGCAGAGCAGCACGGGTCCCAGTGTTTCTTCTGTCGGCCTCGAAAGGGGACTTGTGGGGTCGTGAGCCTTTAACGTTACGTTTTCTGAGACATCACCATGCGGCTTTCCGTAGTGGCTGTGCGGCTGGCGTCCCTGGCAGCCACACCCTGGGCCCGGCCTTCCAGCCCCCGTCTTCTGGGAGGGGGCTGTCACAGGCCCTGCGATGCCTCCCTGCTGATGCGTCGGTCCGGCACCTGCCCTGTGCCTGTGGCCCTGTCTTCGCTGGAAAATGTCTCCGGCTCCTTTGCCCACTTTTTCATCAGATTTTTTATTGGCTTGTCTGCGTTCTGTATATAGGTGGATATTAGCCCATCATTGCATGTCTGATGGGCAGAAGCCCTCCCCTCTCGCAGGCACCGCTGTCCTTTCGTTTGGGGGTGGTTTCCTTCCCTGCGCAGAGGCCTTTCCGTCTGGTGCAGCTGTGTGTGTTCGTGCGCATGCACGTTGCCGCCTCTGGGGTCACATCCAGAAGCGCATCGCTGAGGCTGATGTCAAGGAGCTTATTAGCATCTGTGCGTCTTCTGGGAGTGTCGTGGCTTCAGGTCTTCCGTCCCAGTGTGGGACGGTTTGTGTCGGTGCTTCTGTACAGTGTGAGATGGAGACGCTCTCACGTCCGTTCTCTGGCAAGTGGCTGCCCAGTTCCCGGCTGCATTTATCGCAGAGGCTGTCCTTTCTCTGCCGCGTGCTCTTGGAGCCTCTGTGAGAAACTGCCTGACCACGCGTGCACGGGTGGACGCCACCGTCTGGGCTGCTGGTCCACGTGTCCGTTCTGTCCCCCGTGCCCTGCTCTTTCGATGCTTGTATGTTTGCACCATCGTGGAAGTCAGGAGCCTGGTGCCTTCAGCTTTGTCATTTTTTGCGATTGCTTTGGCTGTTTGGGATCATTTCCAGAGGAGTTATATTTCTATTTAAAGTAGCATTGAACTGTCGATGGGGTCGCAGGGGGTCTGTAGATGCCCGAGGAATTACCGCCGTTTTACCAACATTCATTCTCCCAGTCTGTGAACATAGGGTGTCTTTCCACTAATCTGTGTCTTAAAGTTTTATTGTTTTAGTCTTGCCCATCCTTGGTTAAGGTTTTTCCTAGGTATTTTATTCTTTTTGATGCAGTTGTAAATGGGATTATTTTCTTTATTTCTCCTTCTAATAATTTGCTGTTTGTTTATAGAGATGCAACAGGTTTTCGTGTATTGATGTTGTAACCTGTAACTCTCCTGGTTTTGCTTAGTACTTCTAACAGGTTCGTTTCTAACACGTAGTTGTTAATAATAACTAACTATGCATTTTGTGTCGCGTGGTGAGGGCTTTCATGTAGAAAATCAGGCTGACATGTCGCCCCTGTTAAAGACAGATGAAAATGATAAAAGAAGGATCTTCTGAGACTTAAAAATTGTGGTGTTCCTGCCATCACATCAAGTTTTTGATCACTGGTCATGTTTGTTACAAAAGTTACTAGAAATTTGTAAATATGGTATCACTGCTCAGACCGTCAGACTGTTTGTAATGTAACTGTTCCTCATGGCGACTCTTCGGGCCCAGCTCTGGCTGCGTCGCCCGTGGAGGAGGCTTCTCTACATGCGACTGGGACCCAGAGAACAAGGTGAGCGGGGTTGCTCTCCATCGCGGGCGCTTGCTCAGTTCGCAGCCCCGGGCCCCGCGCACTGCCAGCTCAGGTGACGCTCCTGGTCACTAAAGGGGATTAAGGAGGAAGGCCTGCAGGTGCCGCCTGGTAGCCGCTGGGTGGGCGATCCCGTGGCCAGAGCACGCGATTGCCGTCAGCCTGGGCACCGGCGCTGCCTGAGGTCATCCCGGCAAATGTCACAGTGGTTTTCCTTTAGCAGAGTGGCCTCTGAGTCGGATCTCAGGCTCAGGTGACAGGGCTTGAGGCAGCGGGGTCGTGTCTCTGGAACGTTCGGGCCATGGCGGCTGGACGAGCTTGCCTCCTGCACCGGGAGATCAGGGCCGGGCAGTCATTTGAGAAATGCTTCACCATTGTTTGGAGTTTTATTTCTTCAGCGAACGCTTGTGCATGCGACGTCAGAGAGCGTGCTCTAGACTCGCATGACCCGAACTCTTCGGGGACACTGGGAGTTCTGGAACGTGCTGCCCACACACGGCCTGGTGCTTTCCAAGTGCAGGTCCCACCAGCCCAGTGCAGCCCGGCTGCCGGAGGCCCGTGGGGACAGGCCTGGGCACTGAAGGGGCGCAGGGACATGGGGTGGGGTGGGCACACTGGCGGAGACGTTCCGGAGCGGTCGTGGAGAGGGAGCCGCAAGAGGCCCCAGGGGGATGGCAGTGACCTGCTAACGTGCCTGTCAGCGGACCTGGTCCCTGTGTCACAGCCCAGCCGCTGCTCCGTCACAGCCCTGTCATGTCCCTTCAGCTGTCAGGGCCCGCGGTGACTCTTGTGACCGGCACCGCCCCCGAGCGCTCATCTCCTCCCCATCCCTCTCCTGCCTGGGGGTTCGACTCCAGCCCCCTCTTCAGGGGAAACGCTAAGCTCCTCCATCCTTCGTTACTGGGTTTTCAGGAGCCACCCACCTGGCCTGTGCTGACACGTCCCTCCCGGCCTGCCACTCGGTGTGGGTCAGACAGCTGCTCCTTCAGTGGCACCTGCCTGTGCGCCTTTTCCTGCCCTGTAGCTGGACCTGGTGCCGCCCCTGCGTGGAGCTGGAGGAGCCCGCACGGCAGCGTACGGTGGCCGCCGGCTCTTGGGTGCTCCCTCGGGGTGCCCTCCCTCCCTCCTGCCCTCGCCTCGCTCCCCATGTTCAGCTCCTCGGCCCCTGCTGGTGTGGCCCAGGGCCACGCTCTCCCGAGTCACACGTGGTCTGACAGGTCCAGCCCCCTCCCTCCCTGGAGGAGGAAGGACTTTCAAGGAGAGATGATGAAGAGGGAGTACTTTCTGTTTTCACAGCCCCCACGCCGGCCCTGTGTCAGGAGCCCCCAGGTCCTCGGACTTTACGTGGTCCACGTCCCAGGTGCTGGCTTATGCCTGAGCCACCAGGGTGCACCTGCGTCCTCTCCATCCAGGTGATGGAAGACGCGAAAGTGTGGGGGGCTGTGGGGGGTGTGTGATGCTGCAGGGTGTCTGTGGGGTGTCTGGGGGCAGTGGGCCTCTGCAGGGCTCCACCAGCTCCCTGCCCCGGGGTGCCCTGAGCAGGCCGCGTGCCCCGCTGCCCCGCCTGCCCTGTGCTGAGCTTCCTCCTGAGCTGCGTTGGGTTCGGGGTGCAGCGCCCTGCTCCTGTTTACAGCCGAGCGCCGGTGCACGGAGTCGGTGCTTCTCGGCAGCCAGCGCGCAGTGAGCGTGCGTGTGCACGCTTCCACCAGCTGCTTCCCTGCGGTCCTGCGCGTCAGTCCACTGACACCCGGGGCGGACAGGCACCCGCGGGACCCGTGGACGTGTCCATGTGGAGGAGCGGCGCTCGAGGAGTGGCGTCTGGGCCACACCAGGTCTCTGTCCTCTGTCCTGCAGAGAGTGCCACGGCCGTGCGTGTGGGCGGGATCGGCCACCCAGCTGGGTAGGTTGATGGGTGGCTGACCGCATGGGGGCCTCTGGAGCGACCGGCGTGGGGTAACTCCTCTCTGGTGTGTGAGGATGGAAACCAGTGACCGGGCGGGGACCTGGTCAGCCGCGGGGCCGCGGCCTCTTCCCGGCGCTCAGCCTCGGTCTGGAGGAGTGCTTCTCACAGTGCGGGCAGACGGGGTCCCAGAGCCCCTTCTGTCCAAGCCAGTGGGCTTCGGGCCTCCCTCTCAGAGCCGCGGGTCCACAGCGCGGGCTGGGGTCGGAGACTCGGTGGTCAGTGCAGTCGGACTCCTGGGTGTGGCTTTGGGAGGGGGTGCAGCCTCGGTTCTGACTGCTGAGTTTAAGGACCCGAGGCCCCATGTGCAGACCAGAACACTGTTGTTAAACTGGGCAAGTCCCTGCCCCGTCGCCTGACCTTGGAGATGGTTTACAGCCTCAGCTCCGAGGTCAGGGACCGGCACACGCGCGGCTGTGGCTGCCGCCAGCACGTCGGCCGTTTGGGACAAGGCTTCGGTCCCCACGCTGGCCAGGCGCTGGGCAGGGGCAGGCGGCAGCAGGGTCCCCCAGGGCCGTGCCAGGGGAGGCCAGGAGAAGGCACCCGGCCCTGCACTGTCCGGCGGAGGGAGCGCTGGTGCCCAGGTGCTGACTTGAAACTCGGCCCCTGGGAGAGCGGCTCTGCGGCCCATGCTGGGTGTAAGCAGTGAAGCTTTGGGGAGCGAGCCGTTCCTGCGGCCAGTGAGTGGTTTCAGCCCGTCCGTGTGACCGTGGTCCCCGTACCTGCCCCTGCCTCCCTCCCTGCAAACCCTCAGGGTGACCGAAGCTCGGCGCCCCAGCGGGTCTGACGAGTGACTGCAGTCACAGGGCACCGTGCTGCGCTGAAGTCTCTCCTGGTGTTATTCTGACTGGTCCCCCTGTCAACCAGTAACCAGGCTCTTGTTCCCTGCTCACGAGGAACCCGTCCTGGGCTCGGTAGCACGGTCATCCCGGTGTCTGGCGAGTCACTCTGCTCGCTGAACTGAGGCCCTCGGGTCGGCTGCCCCCGCGGGCAGGTGCTGCGGCCTGGAGACAGAGGGCCTGTGGGCCCGTGATGCGCCTCCCTGTGCCCGGCGAGGCGCCGCCCTCCGTCTGACACATGGTAACTCCCCTTTCACGTTTGCATTCCCCAGGGGGACAGCCGCACCGCTGCTGCATTTCAGAGGAGGCGGCCCCGACTGTGCTCTCCCATGGACACCAAGGCCACAGGCTCGGACACAGCCCGTCGGGAGAGGATGCTGGGGAGCCCGGCACGGGCCCTGCAGCCCCCGTGTCCGCACCCGCACACGAAGGCAGAGAGGCTTCCTGGAGACCGGAGCAGCCCAGGCTTTCCGCGGACCTGAAGACGCCAGCCTTCCACCCCAAGCCAGAGGCCCCCGGCTCTCGGGCCGTGGCGGACGCCCCCCTGGATTTGGAGCAGAGGTTTCCAGAAGGAGCAGATGCAGCACTCCCGCCAGAGAGCCAGGCCAGGCCGCCGAAGGAGAAGTGGGCCGAGCTGCACTCGAAGGAGCCTTCTGGGGGAGGCAGACGGGCGCCGGCCACAGACCTGACCCCGCTGGACCTGAGTGAGAGGTCCACACGGGAGGACCCGAGCCGCAGGGAGCTGGCCTCCTCCCTGCAGGCGGCCCTGGCCGTGCACCCATGTCCCTACTGCAGCCACAAGACCTACTACCCCGAGGTCCTGTGGATGCACGAGCAGCTGTGGCACCGGGTCAGCTGCAGTGCCATGGCCCCGCGGTGGACGCAGCCCGACGGGCACCGCAGCATCAGGAGCCACCCGGTGTTCCTTGCGCGGAGTGGGCGCACAGGGCCCCCGCCAGCCCTCGGCGGCAAGGACTGCCAGCCCCTGCCCATCGCGCGCTTCACGCGCACTCAGGTGCCTGGCGGGGCCCTGGGGCCCAAGGGCGGGCCCTCGGCCGTGGCCATGGCCACGAAGGCCGCCGGCCTGCCGAAGGGCAGGGAGGCCCGCCCCGCTGGCCCCTGCGCACTCTGGGTGGGTGGCCCCGACGGGCTCCGGCAGACCAAGCCTGGCCCCGAGCAGCACAGGGCTCCGGCGCAGGCGCCTGCCCCGAAATCCAAGCCAGAGGCCGGCCCCAGAGCAGGGCCTGTGGGGCCCGGCATCCTCAGCAGAAGTGCCACCCCTGCGTCCACTGTCATCACCCGGGCAGGGTCGGCCAGCAGCAGACCTGGGGAGAAGTGCGTGGTCCCTCCGGCGGGGCCCGGCCTGGGCACCCCCAGTAAGCACGGTGCCCCCGACCCCCTGAAAGCCAAATTCAGCCCCCAGCCTCAGGGTCCACCACACGGGAAAGGCGAGGGGGGCCCTCCCCTTCCTCCCCTCGAGCCCTCCCCCAAGGCTGGTCAGGAGCTGCGGCCGCTGGCCAGCTGCGGCGTGGGCTCCAGACCCAAGGCCGCCCCGCAGGCCCCGGCCGTCCTGCAGGCCGCCACGCGGGAGCCCGCGCCCGAGGGCCGCGAGAAGCACGTGGACATTCTCAGCATCTTTAAGACGTACATTCCGAAGGACTTGGCCTCGCTGTACCAGAGCTGGGGGCCGGCGGGCCCGCGCTGGAGCGCAGAGGTAAGGGCAGCGAGCCAGCCTGACCGCCCGCGCCCTGCACTGCCCGCCGCTGCCCGCGTTCCCGTCCTTCCCTCCCGCCGTTCAGCCTGGACGCCCTCCCTCTGCACCACAGTTGACCCCTGGTCCCCGGTCCACGGCCTGAGTGACCCTCTCCCTGAAGTTCCGGGACTGGAGGCACTCGGGTGCGGCGTGGGCCTCGGGTTGTGTGGACAGAGGGCCCCCACGTCCTCTGTGGGAGGTGGCTGTGTGTGCCCTGTGGGTGAGCGTGTCCCCCCGGGCACCTGGCTCCCTCCTGTGGTGCTGGATGGCCACACCGTGTGCCGCTCCTGTGGGGACGACAGGAGGACACGCACGGGACTCAGCTGCTGTGCGTGGGGACCCTGGTGGCGCCTGTGCTGCGGGCCTCGGGCCGTCCTTGGGGCCAGGCTCTGCAGGCAGGTGGCCCGGGGCCCAGGGCCGGCCGGGAGCGCAGGACGGGGGCAGCCTTCCCACATGGACGTTCCTGTGTCCACGGGTATGGGTAGGGCTGGCTGCGGAAGGAGAAAGCAGCGATCGGGACCTGGCGCTGGTGCAGCTCCATCCCCGGTTCCCAGGGCAGCCTGAGCTGACTGATCAGGTGACGGGGGTGCCCGACTTTGTGGGGGCACCGTGCTGGGCTCCTGGAGGCTCCATGGACGGAGCTGGGGGCACGCTGCAGCAGCCACCTGGTCAGCCGACGTGGCCAGCGGCCTGAGGCTGCATGTCCACCAGTGGCGGGTGCCCGTCAGGCCTGGGTGCTGCCCAGGGCTGGGACGCTGCTGACCCCAGAGCAGAGGTGGGTGTCATCTGAGTGAGGTTTTAGGATTTCAGGAGACAGGACTTACAGTGCACAGTAGCCTGAGGTGTTTTCTTTTTGTTTGAAACTGGCCTCGTGCTTTTAACAGTTGTTTTTAGCTAAAGGTTAAATGTGTCTTTCAAGTGTGAGAGATGGTGCGTTGTCCACGGAGCGTCGGGTGCTGCTTGGTTGGTTAATCATCCGCTGACGCTCGCCTGGAAGGCGGGGTGAGTCGGCAGACTGACAGCGCTGAAACACGCTCCGGTCCCGGTTTCTCAGGGAAGCACTTGAACATTTTGCACCGTAGTTCACGGTCAGTGATATCGTTTAAAGCAAAGGCGCAGCTGGAGTGAAGGGAGCAGGCAGGCCGGAAACGAGGGAGGAAGAAGTCTTTTATTTCATTTTTATTTAGTGGTGCTTGTTGATTGTTTTCCCCCGGACCTGGGACTCGAACCCAGGGGTGTGTGGCCTATGCTCATTTGGAGGCAATTGTCCAACCGCTGCTCCACCTGGGCGTGCCAATAAGTGAGTTTCTTAAAGGCAGGCAGGGAGAGGAGGAAGAGGCGAAGGAGGGAGGGAGGTGGGGAAAGAAGCACTTTTCATCTGTTTGTTTTTCTTTGTTCCCCTTCCATCTCTGCCTCAGGCTTTGAACCCTGGTCCTTGGACATTTCCAGGTCCACACCCTGCGTCTGTCTTGGCGCCTGAGCCCCCAGCACGTGCCAAATGGTGTATTTTTAGAAGATGATGTTTAGAAGCCTCCTCCCGGATTTCGGGAGGCACCCCAGCACCCTGTCTCAGCCGCACAGGCCTGTCCGGGACTCTGTGTCCTTCAGACGGTGGCCTTGAGGGGTCGCTGCCCCACCCACTTCTCTCCCATGGACCCTGTGTGACCCCTGGTCCCGACTGGGGCCCGGGCCGCCCCAGCCCCATCGCGTCTTCAGCAGGCCCTCCCGCTCTGAGTGTCTGTCTGTGACAGGACAGCCAGGCTGGGCCGTCCGACTCCGAGAGGCACGTCGCGGCTGCTGTTCCTGGAGACCCTGCCTGCTGCAGCCGCTGGGCATCGGGACCCCACGGGCATCCGAGTGCGGAGTCTCAGCTCAGCTCCACTTGGCCGCACTCAGCCCCAACTCCTGGCGCATGTCCCCTGCAGGCCGGGCCCCCCGGGGTCCGTACACGCAGAGTCCCCGAAGGCGAGGGGTTCGCCCATCGCGGCCTGGACGTTCGCAGGACATGGGCTGTGTCTTTAAGCTGCGCGTTCCCGCAAGTTAAGACAGATCATTCTGAGACCTTCCGCGGGAGTCTGGATGGATGACGGTCGTGGGGACCGTCGTGGGAGACCCTGACACAGGAGCCGCCGCATGGAGACGAAACGCGTTCCTGCAGTCCTGCTGCAGCGGCTCCACTGCGCACGCGTGGGTGCCTGTCACCGTGACCGTCGGTAGAAGCCACGCAGCGGCCACGTGTGTCCCCGGCTCCGTGGCTGGCCTGTGTTTATGGTGACGCGGATCGTGGAATGAACGCCAGGCAGCTGAATAGCTCGCTCTAGATGGAATGACACAGAAGGCCTTCCGTCTGCGCCCAGGACACACTGGTTCAACGGCGATGGAAGACTTGACCTCCTTGTTGGGCTCTTGCTAGAATCTCTGTGACTTGCCCCCCGCCCTCCCTCCCAGACCGGCCGTCGGGTGACGGGTGGGGAGCTCACCCTGGGCGGTGCTCCGACTCCCCTTCTCGGCGGGTCTGTGGCCCTCGGGTCAGAGCTGGCTGTCCACAGATTGGTGGGCAGGGAGGAGTGTCCGCACGTGGGCCTGGCGACAGGACCTGAGGGCTGTGGTCTCTGGAGCCGGGGCGAGATGCGGGCGTCTGTGTGCAGGTGCTGGTGCGTGGGCACGTCCTGTGCCGCGCACGCCGGAGCCGGGGGGCGGCGTGGCGGCTGTGGTGTGGTGTGCTGTGCGGCAGGGGTCCCACAGCTGCCCAGGCAGGAGGGCTGCCGATTTGCCGCCCGGCCTTCGGCTTCACCCCGACTGGGCACACGCGCCAGAGTCCCTACCGTGTCTCCGGCATAAGTGTGGGCGGCCTCCTTCGGCCGAGGCGGTCATCTCGGCGCTCTGGCCTGTCCGCGTCTCACCGTGTACGACCCGCCGCTCTGCCAGGTGTGGACGCTGCAGGCTCCGAGACGGAGGGACGCCTGCCCTGTGATGGGCGGGACACCTGCCCCGTGACGGGCGGGACGCCCCTCAGTCTGGCTCCTTCCCTCCATGGCCAGGTTGCTCATGGCCGCTGGACCACGCCTGACCCTCAGGCAGCAGACGGGCTTTCTTCTTTATTCCTCATGTGGCCCTGTGTGCCCTCCCAGGGTGATTCGATGTGACTCAGCGTTGATGGGCGTTTATGGGTTCGTAGCCGGTGCCTGGCTCAGCTAGAGGGTATGTGGATGTTTCGTTGTTTTTGAAGGAGAGGCGAGGCGGGAGTGCTGGCGAGCACGCAGGGAGGGTGCGGGGGAGGAAGCGTTGATTTATCTTGTTGTTGCTCATCTTGGTGTCCGCAGCCCCAGGGTGGAACGTGGGCTGAGCGTGGCCGACTTACCCGTTTAGTCCCCAGGGCACCGGACATGCGGTTTCACAGATTCACTCAGCACTGACCTCTTTTACGAGCCCCTGCTGTGTGCTGGACACAGGTGGACAGGTGCCCGTCCCGCTGGCTCCCAGGGGAGAAGCCGGGACCCAGGACCCCTGGGGGCCTCCAGGTGCAGGAGTCACACCTCAGACAGGTGTCCGCTGCCGTCTGCCTGGGAGGAGCAAGCTCCCTCCAGGAGCCGGGTGGGTCGGGAGGTTTGCGGAGGGGCCGGCGAGGGCAGAGCTCGGGACAGGAGCCTGGAGGGACGTGCAGACTGGGCCCCAAGCCCTGGACGCCTCCCGAGGGCGTAGGGGCCTGAGCCAGCGGTCGCGACCATGGTGCGTGCGGTCAGCCGCAGAGTCGGGTGCAGGGAGTCCTGACAGTCAGCAGACCCCCTGGGAGGTGCTTGGGGGTGGTCGGGTCTGGGAAGGGTGGGTGGCGGGAGCCGGTGGCTCTTGGGGGGGGCCCCTGCCCGGGACCCGGACGGGGCAGAGCTACGGCACCTGGAGGGTCCGAGGAGGCGTGTCCAGCGGCTTGCGGTGGCCTGTCCAGGGCTGCTCAGGTGCAGGATTCCTAGTGACCGCACAGCCATGCCCTCTGGACAGCCGCTCCTGTGACACGCGGAGACGGAGGGGGCACCGGGCGTGTTGTCTCCTCCTTCCTGCCCGGGACAGAGTGACCGGACACTGATTGCTGTGGCCTGGGAGAGTGGCCGGCGCCTGGCTCACAGCACAGGCTGCCGTGTGGCGCTGCCTGGCCGGCCACTCAGAGCCGCCGCTGGTCCGCAGCAGCGAGGCTGCTGTGCAGGGTGAGTGCGCCGTGCGCCCCGTGACGCCTGGCGGCGCCTTCCAGCCACTGGAGGTGTTTATCCAGGGGACTTTGGTTTAAGCGTGTAAGCCCGTCTGCGCGGGTTCCCCGTTCCTCAGGTGCGTGAGCACACCCTGCCTCCACCAGGTGACCAACGTGCCCCACCGGCCGCTGGGCCCGGCTCCCCCGCCGGTGACCTCAGTGTTGTTGTCAGTGTCCCGGGTTGGTTTTTGTTTCGTCTGTTCCTGTCTTTGTCCCTTATCTTCCACATTCGCGTGACATCGCCCGGTAAGTGTCCTGCTTCTGACTTCTCTCACTGGGCTTCCTCCCGCCGGCTCCCTCCACGGGCCACGAGCAGCAGGCTCTCGGCTTCTTCAGGGCCGCGTCTGTCCCACCAGTACATGTCTTTCTCCATCCGTCTGACGGCGGCCACTGAGATTTTCGGTTCCTGTCTGCTGTGAATAGGGCCGCAGTAAGCACGGCCGTGCGTCTGTCTTTGTGAGCCCGTCTGCCTGTGTCTTGCAGGTGAAGGCCGCGAAGAGGGATGGCGGGGTCGTGGTCAACAGGGCTGGACGTGACGCGCTGTCCGCGGGAGCTCGGGCTCGGGTGCTGGCTGTGCGCTCGTAGCGTCTCCGGGCCAGTTTGCAGCGCTTGAAGGAAAGACGGAAAAGCTGTTTGCTTGAGCAGGTGTCGTCAGGGTGGGCCGCTCCTCTGGCCGCCGGCCTGGTGCCGGACAATACAGCGTCTGGCACAGCGCAGACGCACCTCTGCTCCACCCTAGAAACACTTGACTCATCTGTCGGTGACCCTACGAGGTCACCAGACCACACATCTGGGTGCAAGTCCTGAGGAGAGCGGCCAAGCGTGTGTGCTGAGTTGGGTTCAGTTCAGTGTGGGCAGGATGACCTGAGATTTCAGGAGAAATAAGGCTTCTTCTCTTTGCATGTGGCTGAGCCTCCTCCATGTGCTGGGGGCCGGGTCCCAGAAACCTGTTTCTGTCTGCACGCTTCTCCCTTGAATTGCTCCCCAGAGCTGGTCCGTCACAGACCCGGGTTGCGTCCTGGGGCTGCCGCCGGCGGTGATGCTCACGGCGTCTGGTCTCGAGGCGTCTCTCTCGGCCTTTGTTGTCAGCGGCTCGGGGCCCTGGAGGTGAGCCGTCGGCACTTGCAGGGGGCGCAGAGCGGTGGGATTTTTACTTTGCTTGACCCATCCAGGCACCCCTCCAGGGCTGCGTGTGTTTCCAGGAAAGTTCTGAGCTCGAGGGTGGCTCCTTCCTGTTTCCAACGGGATTCGAAATGAGAGGCACAGGCACACATTTCCTTTTAATGATGCTTTGTCGTCTGTCCAGCATGAGTCCAGTTCATTCCTCGGAATCTTCGATATTCATCACGAGAGAGCTCCCTTTTTGAACCTGGCCTGTGCATTAAATATGGGCACTAGAGGAAAATGCAGGAGGTGGTATGTGTTGTGGAAACTTTGCTTTTTCTCCTAATATTTTGGTTCAACCTCAGAAATTAAGGTCTCAAACCAAGAAAACAAACCTTGCCCCAAACCTCCCAGGCCCCCACCCCGCCGGTTTGCGGATCTGCACCGGCACGTGGACTTGAGCTGAGCTGCGAGTTCAAATCTGAAATCTGATTTGGTGTTTTGATTTGTTTGGATTCTTTGCCAGAATGTACAGTGAGGATTCATAGTTTATGTGTTGTTATTCTAAATGTTATTTTTAAACTGTTAAGCCAGAGAAACAGTTCCATTCATGAAACTCACAGTTAACGGGACAGCGAGGGGCGCCCGCGTCTGCCTGGCGCTCGGCGCGGGGTCTTGCGCCGCAGACGAGGGGCCGCTGTGGCCCGGCACCCGAGCCGCCCGCCGCTGCCCCCCACAGCTCTGGAGACGCGGCGTCACAGGTCGATTTCAGACTTCGGCTCGTCTGTCCCGGCCGCTTTCTTAGTCAGGAAACCCACACCCTGCCTGCTTGTCCACGTATAATACACCCGGGTCATGCTCCAGCGCGCGATGCGCCACGAGACCGCGGACGCCCCAGCCGTGAGCCTCCTCCCTAGGCCGTCTCCCTGCAGAGGGCCGGGCGTGTGGGGAGCAGGGCTGCTGTGGATCGGCCATCGGCCGTTCCCTCGCCCTGCAGAGCGCAAAGCGGGAGGCGGGCCCGTACAGCCCGGAAGCCAGCACCGGCACGCCGGGGGCCGTGTCTTCAGCGCCATCATGAAAAGCCCCCCGGCCACACACTGAGGGAGCAAAGCCCCCTTTTCTATGGGCCTGCTTCTCTTTGTCCCACGGCTCCCTCTTTGTGGGAGGAAAAGCGACTTGTCCGCTCGATTTCAGTGCGTCTCTGCCCCCGCAGTCGGTTTCCCTTGGTCCGCCCCTCCGGTGACTGGCTTCGAACCCCTGGGTCCGCGCCGAATGGTGCCATGTTGGCCCTGATGAATCAGTCAAAAGCAAACAATCGAGACGCTCTGTGGACACGTCTCTTCAGTTGTGAGGCGTGTGTCAGCATGTATGTGCACTGAGGCAGCCGGCTGCTTACATTCCTTCTAGAATAGTCTTACAGCCTGTCGAGCCTGCCCTTGAAAGCCCGGTCCTTTACGGAGAAGGACTGGCGCCTGGGCCTCACCAGCAGCATCGGCTCTGCTCCGCCCAGGGGAGAGATCTGGGTGCAAATGCGTGGGGCCGGGCTGGCGGTGCCCCCGGAATTCGGAGCGCCCCTGCCCGCCTGCTCACTGCATCGCCGGCGAGTCTGCCCGCCGCACGTGGCTCGTCGCAGAGACGGTCACCCAGCACGGGTCTGATCCCCGCCGCGCTCTCGGCACAGAGGCCTTCCCTTCCATCAGCGTTTTAGAGCCCGTTCCCTTGAGCCCTGCGCCCGCGAGTGTCTCCACGGCATGACGTCGCTGCGAAGATGTCCAACATCTCTCTCACTTCACCTCTTGAGTTTTAGAGCATCTCTCACTGGGTTTCTGTTTCCTGCGTTTCAAATGAGCCACAGTCCCTGCTGCTCGTCCCCCATCCCAGACGTGCTGACAGACTCTGAGCCCCTAGAGGCCCCGGGGAGTGACCAAGTGCCAACAGACGTTTTCTGAGATGTAACCGAAGAGAATGCTCATTCAGAACGTCAGGGAGACCCCTCGGCCCCGCGCGTCCGCAGGCACAGCGGGGAGCCGGGTCGGCTTGTCCACGGCGCGCTCGTCCTGTGTCACGTTTGTTCAGGGTCATCAGGGCTTGAGCGGCAGGCCGATGCAGTTACGTGGGTTGGTCTTGTTTGAACAGTGAGGCTTCCATCGCTCTCGGGAGCCTCTGTCACCTCAGCCTGCGTCCTGCCTCCGTCCGGCCGGCGCTGACCGACTGCGGCCCGTCTCTGCCGTGGCCTTGGATGGTGTGTGGAAAGCGCGTGCTCGGTCTGGCGGGCCTCGGGGAAAGCTGTCCTGGCGCCAGCCTGTTTGGGGACAGGCATTTCCTGGTCAATGGCTGTGTGGGCAGCGACTCTGCCTTGTGTCCCGCCCCCATTCCAACCCGCCATCCTTGAACTGCTCCCAGAGCTGCTCTGGACGCCGCGTGTTCCGCGGGTCGGGTGTGACGCCTTCGAGGCCGAGCCGTCCTAGTCCCTGGAAACCGTCCTGCCAGCTGCTAGCTGGCGGGCTCGCCTGTCGTGTTCCTGTGGGATGAGGGCGCTAGGGGGCTGTGCCCGCCTGCCCCCCAGCTAAGTCCTTCTCTGCCTTCTGGGGACGGGATGCACTGGGACCGGGAGACTGAGCCTCTGTGTCCTGTGCTTTCCTCCCCAGGGTCGAGGCCGCTCTAACCCCGAGACTGGGACCACCGCGCCGCTCAGAAAGGGGACCTAGACACGCCGCCCCACCCTGGCCGTGCCTCCGCTCAGCCCCGCGTGGATGTCCCCACGGCCTCCCCACAGTGACCCCGGCCGCCACGACGGACAGCTGAGGACTCCGGCCAGACACCGCCAGTCCTGGTGCCCTCGCCGACGACGCGCAGAGGAGGGCGCTGCGTCTCCGCGGGAACATCTGCACTGCGGCAGACGCCCCTCAGTGACCGGGGTCTCCACATGGTGTGCTTGGCCCCACAGCCCGCGCTGCGGGCGGACACAGCGGCGCTCAGGCCTCTGTGTGGCTCAAGACGCGTTTGAGACACTGGAAAAAGATACTCGTGTGTGTGGGACACAGGAGGAGAGCAGCACTGTATGGGCCTCACTGGGGAGGCTGGTGAGGCGGCGTGTGCAGCGGACCGGAGGGTACAGTCTGGTGCTACGGCCTCGCCTGTCGCGTGGGTATTGGCAGCCAGTCCAGGAGGAGGCCTCTGGCCGGGGCAGGGCTGCCAGAGGCGGGCCCGAGGACGAGCTCCAGGGTCGAATGGCCCCAGGGCCCCTGGTCCCATCGCATTCCCCAGGGGCTCTCGCCGCCCCGCCCTTCTTACTGAATTGGCCCAGGAAACGCTTGTTCTGCTTTGGGGACATGCACTTGCTGGACAGTGAGCAAAGCGGACTTCGCTGTTTATTCTCAGGACTTTTGGTAACAGGGCTGCCTTCTGCAAACCGCTCACAGAAGCCGGCCTCCCTCACCGCTCACCCAGCCACTGAACCCCTTCTGAAGGCAGACGCGTGGGAGCAGACCGGCCCGAGGTCCCTGGTGCCGCCTCTGTCCCTGCCCCACTCTGCCTGCCCTGCCCCCGCGGCGGGGACTCTCGTCCCTCGGGCCGGGGCTCCCGGAGGGAGTGCGGGGTCACCCCCCGGGCGGCTTTATATACCTCTTCCCAGCCGCATGGACGCACACCATGGGGGCGAAGGGTCCGGCGCGCAGCGGACGAGCGCCCGTGTGTCCGGAGAGGAGCGTGCTTTCCCGTCACCGTGGCACTGTGTGCGATGGTAATACTTCTGAGAGGGTCAGAGTTTTGCACATGGAAGTTTATGCATTATCAAAAGTTACTGCTGCCTTGAATGAAAACCTTCTGTGAAATTTTTTGCAAAAGCTTTACTAAGTTTTTTTTTTTTTAAATCGTGAAATTTTGTAAAGGCAGGAAATGGATTCAAATGAGCATGCTAAATATATTTTTCAAAAAAGCAATAATTTTACATGTACAGAAATTATCCTAACCTTTAATACTGGTGAGAGAAACAGTTTACTGAATATAATAATGGACTAGTACAGTTTTTGTAGAAAATGGGCTTCTGATACAAAGAGCTGTGTAAACACACACACACACACACACACACACACACACACACACGCACACGCCCCCAAGTGTGGTTTTCCTCTTCTAATGATTTCTTGAATTATTATATTATTGTTACTGTTATTAGTTGATGTTTGTTTCCGCTTGTTACTGAGTTTTAATTACTTGACGGTCAGGTTACTCGTCAGCACTTGGAACCACACAGTGTGACCGGCTTCCGCGCGCCCCATGCGTGTGTCCATGCAGAGGTGTGTGTAGGATTTGTTTTGCGTCCTTTTCCTGACACTCCCGCGCCAGAGAGGCCCCAGAAGGATGCGCTGTGTGGCTGTAATGCGTGATGTCAGTGCAGACACTTCTACGCGACTGTAATTGATTGTAAAGTTATTTTGAGCAAACTTTCGGAGATACATTCCTCTGTTCCCTTAGGAATCAGAATGCCTTTCTGTTGCCGCTGTTGGATCATTTCAGGAGCTTTCCCGGCGTGACTGTCTCTGCCTGTCCTGACGCTTAATCCCCTCCCGGCCGAGGTGCCTGCAGCGGCTCCAGGATGCAGAGCGGCTGCGGCGCAGGCCTGTCTGTCGCTGTTAAAGGACACCCTGTGCCCAAGTGCACGGGGGTGTCGTGACATCTTCCTGCCCCAGGAGCGCACGCAGGGCCAGCTGGCGGCCCCCCGGGTCTGACCAGAGTGCGCAGCCGTTGTCGCCACGCTCGCGGACCCCGCCCGGCGCGCCCGTCCTCCGGGTCGTGCTGTGTGCGTGTGAACGCGTCACGTCAGTCCAGCCTTAGTAGCCGACGGGACTCGTGCTCTCTTATTTATTTAGCCAGTAAGTTTGATTTGCTTCTCTTCCAATGTTTCCGGCACGAGCGCTCCTGTGTGTCACCTTCTGACTGTCACACACTTTCTACTACCTCTTTCTCTCTGCTGTCTCCTCGCTTCGCAACAGGACGCCTCCAGCGTCGCTTTCTGGACGACTTAGACAATAAAGGGTTCGCTTGTCTGCACCGCGGCTTCGGCTACCGCCCCGCCTGCCCGGCGCCCCTCGGGGTGCCTGCCCTCCCCTCCCCTCCCCTCCTCCTCTTCTTCCTCCCCCACCCTGTTCTCCTCCTCGCTGCCCTCCCTCCTCCCTCCTCCCTCCTCCCTCCTCCCTCCT